>JH792550.1:0-25214 GCA_000291705.1 Sphaerulina populicola P02.02b
AAGCCGATATCGTCGGTACGCCAGTTAACGTCTCCTTGGATTCCTCTTGTAAACGCTAGGTCTAGGACGCTTTCTTGGGCTAGGTGCGGTACTAGGCACATTAGGCATATTATGTAACCTAGGTATATTAGGTATCTGACCTAGAGTATATCAGTATATATAACTCAAGTAACTTCCAAACTACGTAATATATAACTTATAAGATCTGTTTGATACAAACAGACATACATATAAGTCAGTATATATATATATATATCTACTAGACAGACACTCAATCAAAAAACTATACAACTTATTCATTCACTTCAATAGGTTATAAGCCCGGAATTCCGCAGGTTTCTATATTATATATATTATTAGAAGAAACAACCTTCCTAATTCGGTCTGCGCGTATATTCTATACTAGTATCAGATAAACGTATAGCCTTAGGCTACAAGAACTGTACTAGAAGCTTCTAAGATATAACTCACAATTACGGACAAGAACCGAACCAATTACACAATACTACGTGTTATGCGACAGTCACGTATAATAGTTACGTGCACCCTACTATAGAACTTCGAACTATACGAACTTCCAACCTATACCTATCTCCTTCTCTGACCCTCGGAGCTCGATTGATGCCTGAGGCATCAGTTTCCGGAGTAGAGGTCTCGCTCTAGAGGTAGTAGTATCGCCGATCCGAAAGTTTAATATTACCTACGCTTCAAAAGAGGAGCGTCTGAAACGGAGACAGACCTACACTACTATACCAATATACTATATTACAAAAATATCTACCAAACTATCGATAATACGTCTATACTAATACACAGCGTACAGCAAACATGCAGAAACAGACCGATATATAGCAAACACGGAAACCGACCGATTTATGACACCGAATAGAAAAATCAAGAAAACTAAGGTTACGTAGTAATACGAATTACGGATACGGATATAAGCGAGACAATAGCGACGACGACGATAGCAATCTACATCTATAAAGACAAATCGATACTAATACTCGAATAGTATATACTCCTATTACGACTACGTCCATTACGCTCATTACGCTTATTACGACTATTACGCTTATTACGACTATTAATCACTCCCCTGCACACTTTACTATCGACAGCTCTATTACCGTTACTATTATTATAACCGACAATATACGATCACTACTACTTACTCGCCTTAATGGCCTACTATAGTAGACACTCTAGCGCTTACGTATTGTTAACAAAATCATCCTTAGTAGTTATAGCACTACTGTCTCGACCGGCAAATTCATACCTATCAAGCGAACAGAAGTTATTGTTACACTAGCTACCGACAACACTCTAGTAGTAACGATACCCGCCGAAAGTAACGAAGCCTACGAACAACGGCTTGAAAACTAGAGTGAAAAACAGCTCGGCGCCTACGCGCTAGTAAAGGAATACTCTATATACTTTATATCCAACGACACTACTCGCGAATATATAGCTATTCACCGAGGCATCAACCTCTACGACTGCTTTATTCTCGATAGCGGAGCGACCGGATTACTTATCGGCCGCAAAGACCTATTTATCGACGGAACCTACGATACTATCGACTCCGTAGAATCAAACGGCATCGGTAGTACTAAGCTCAGACTAGTAGGCTAGGGTATATTACGAATTCGATGCCGAAATAGTCGATAGATCTAGATACCTAATACTTAGTATTTACTAAGCGCAGGCGTTAATCTCCTATCGCTTAACGCTATATAGCTATACATCTAGAGTATCTCTAAGACTAGCGACGGCCTTACCTTTACGCAAGGAGGTAACGAATTTACCGCGACTATTACTAGCGGGCTGTTGATACTAGATATGCATTAAGAATGACTATCTTAACTACTAGTTACCGGTTTCTACGGAGCTGCCTACTCTATAGATAAATCACTCCGATTATAGTACGAGCGAATAGTATATCTTAGCGAGCGCGGCCTAATTAAGCTCCGAACTATAGCTATAGGAATAGAGACAATACGCGACGATAGTTACTATATCTATAAAAGTTGCGTACTCGGACGACAGTTATCGAAACTATACAACTATTACCTTCCGCGCGGACGTTACAAAATGGACGTTATTTACACCGACGTAGTATATACGCCAATTGAGTTATTCGATAGTTGCAAGTACTTTGTTAGTATTATTAATAACTAGAGCTAATAGGGAGTTACTAAACTAATTCAACGACGCTCCGACGCGCTAGTCGCTATCCAAGAATTCATTACTACGAACAGTACCCCCGAATACTTTACGACCCTTCTTATCCAAGATAGGGGGGGTAAGAACATAAGCGATAGTTACCTTAGATAGCTCCGAAATAGGGGGATTACGTTATACCTGTCTAGTACGGAACAATACTAGCAGAACGGTATCGCCGAAGCCTATAACAAAGTGATCGAACAGAAAACGCAGCCTACTATATTATATTTACTAAACCTTGACCTACGTTACTAGTCCTTAGTAATCGAATACGGAATTACGTACCTACGGAACCGATCACTATATCGCAGATTGATAGTTACTCTATACGAGGCATAGACAGGCAACAAACCGTACCTCGCTAATATACGAATCATCGGCTGTAAAGCATACGTCTATCGATTAACTGCCGATATAAACAAGTTAATTAGTACTAAGGCTAGAATCGAACAGTTACTAGGGTTTAAAGGTAACGGGCACTACCTCGTTACTTCCGAGAACCCTAGGCGTCTATAATAGCGCTTCGACGTAGACTTCGATGAACTATACCCCAACTGTACTAGCGTTACTACGAGCGATAGTAACGACGCAGATAATACGGTAGTAGAGCTAGGGGGAGACAAAGAAACAGCTCAACAACTAATTACTTCTACTTAACAACTAATCACTTCCGCTAACACCCCGGCCAAATCCGGGGGGTTACTAGAAAAAGCGGGTCTATCTACAAAGCGACTAGTAATAGGTTACCTACTATTATCCAAAAGAACGCGCCCTATAACGGGCGATAGTCAATATAGCTACGAGTTACTATAGATAGGCTACGAGTCTACGAACTACGAGTCTACGAACTACGAGTTACAAGACTACGAGTTACTATAGTTAGGCTACGAGCAATCACTACTATCTATACCTCCGGGGTACGTATTAAACATACGACCCAAAACAATCGGTATTAACGCACCGATAGCCGAACTTATTTAAGAAGGCAAACGATAGCGCAAACCGAGACATCTCTATTAGTACCAAAATAACGCCTCTAATACTCAATTCAACCTATTACTCCTTATACTTATAAGCTATTCACTAGCCTTAGAGCCGTACGAGCCGTCTTTATACGACGACGCTAAGCTCTATAGCGGTAGATAGAGTAACTAGAAGCCCGCACTAGACGACGAACACCGTTCACTATAGCGCAACGTAGTATAGCGAGTAATCAAACGATCAGAAGCTAATAGTAAGATCCTTAAAGGTAGGTAGGTATTCAAAATCAAACGTATTAGTGATATAGTAAAGTATAAGTGCCGCTAGGTAGTAAAGGTGTAATAGTTCTGTGTACGTAAGGGTATACGTAATAGAGGTCCGAGGTGTAAAAGGTATAAACAATGTACGGCTTGCTATCTGAGGTATAATAACTCTGCTCCTCCTCCTAAGAGGAGAGCCCTCGCTATATACGCAAGCTATCCTATTGCCTACTCCTTGCTACCGGTACCGCCTCCTCTTAGGTAGCAGCCGATAACCGGTTCCCTCGGGAACCTTCTTGATTTAGAACGTCCTCGATCGGTAGGATACCCCTTTATACCGGATCGCCGGGGGACCGCCGGGGTATCGCTAGGGCTTTCCGGCCCGAGCGGTACGTCCCGCCTAACTCGCCGGGGGACCGCCGGGGTATCGCTAGGGCTCTTCTGCCCTAGCGTATTACAGACGCCCCCTCTTAAGGCTAATGTCCTTAGTAGCGATAGGTTATTGGTCCCCTACGTATTCGCCCTACGAATAGGGTCGACGTCTACTCTCGTCTAGGTATCGCGTAGAGCTAGCGTATACCTGTAGGATGTCTATGCCTTAGTATTCGTAAACATTATATACGTTTCTCTTCTTATGTTCGCGCGGTCGCGAAACGTCGCTAAGAATGTTTGCTTATAGTCGCGTCGCGAACCTCGTAGGTAGTAGTCGGGAATACGCGGTAGTGTCGCTATAGGGATGGAATACTTCAATAAGTTCGTCGCGCGTTCTGCGTTCCTCTTATTCCTTTCTATTAACAACCAACCCGCATACTACAACTTCTACCCGCCTACGATTCTACCCTTATTGTACCCTAACAAATACACTTATTACCCCTCGTTTTCTTTCCCCTATCTTGCCGCCCGTTCTTCTTCGTTGTCCCCGTCGTCCTTCCGACTATTATAGCGTTTACCCGGGGGTGCGTTACAATTCCCTTTTCCGCGTCATTTATAAAGGAGATAGTACCTAACGATTAGGACTATAGATAGTCCGACGTAGAACAAGACGAGACAGGATACATTGCGATATATTTGCGCTACGCAAAGTCAATCGCTATAGACCGAGTCTGCAACGCGCCGGCGTATCGTGCCTGCGACAACTACGCTACCAACAATAAAGGCGGGTACTATAGTGTAGGGAGGGTAAGTGTTAGTCTGTCCGCCGGGGGTTTACCTTGCTAATGAGTCCGTATATAGACCGTACCGCGCCTATCAAACAAAGTGATAGCCGTACAGCGTTAGAAGGACGCATACGACGAGATGTAGAGGGGGCTTACGGCGGGTTACCCTACGGATTCCGCGGAGGCCGCGCGCGCCTTAGGGGAAGGGGACGACGAATACTACCGCTAGGCAGTGCGCCTGTACCTAATAGCGCGTACCCTGAATCGGGAAATCTACGCTATTAAGGTAGCGTGCCGCCGATCTAGGACTACCGTAGGTCCGCTATCTCTCGCGCCGCGCTCTACGTAGGACTTTTAGAGCCTAATGCTCTTAGAGCAGTTGCGCTCCCTAGGTCGTTACCCTATGCAAGGCCTATCCTAACGCCTATAAGGGTCGCTAGCGGTAAGTTCTTAACGGTACTCCCCGTTCTCGGTCTCTAGCTAACTAGGTCGTAGCGCCTATCTACTACCGTAGCAGATGCTTTTAAGTAGACGCGTACACGTTTTTACTAGGTAGTGCCTACCGTAGTATCGCGACTAGACGAATCCTCGGCGGACCCTCGCGTCTCGCCCCGTCTACAAGCAACTCTCCCGGTACCGCCGGTAGGTCGGGGTAGTCGTCGGGGTAGTCGGCCCGTAGTGTACTTATCCGACGAGGAGGATCTTCTAGCCCTAGTAGCGACGCCGGTAACCTCCCGTCGCCGTAGTAAGAAAGTACGTAAGCTGTCCTCGTCCCTAGAGCGGGGCCCGGTATTGCTAGACTTTGTACGGGATGCCTTTCCTATCCGACGCCGACCTAAGGCTAGTATCGCCCCCGAGTCGGTAGCTAATACGCCTTCTCTTTCGCGTAGCGGCCCCCCGGTAGTTACCGCTCGCCCCGTAGCCTCTGTTCGGGACTCGCTAGCGCGCACCCCGGCGGCTCGCCGTTAGCTAGTTGCCTATAAGACGCCTCGCTATACGACGGCGGGTCGCGTCGTCCTTCGGACGCCGTATAGCGGTCGCCTTGCGAACACCGCTTATTCTCTATCGCCCGGACATATCGCCGGGTACGATTTTAATACCCTAGAGGGGATCGCCGCGGCTACCCTAGACCGGGCGTTATACCTACGCCGCAATACCGGTCGTATAGCGCTAACCTCGCCTACGTCGCGCTCCGTCCGGGGTACTCCTCGCTCGGCCTATCGTAGCGGCCGCCTAATCAAGAATCCTTAGTTGTCTCGGCGGTTCGACGATAGGTACGACGAGGAGGACGTAAGCGACGACTAGGAAATAGAGGACGCACTAGCCTAAGAGATAGAAGCCCTCCTAGATAAGGATTTTCTTATAACGGGCGGTCTCCCTAGCGGGTCCCCGGCGCCGGCTACCGTCGCGCCCCTAGATATAGCCCCCTCTCGCGCGCCCGTAGAGGTACCCTCGTTTCGGGGCTTCTCGCCTCTACCTACGGAGCGCGAGGTTCCTCGGGGCCTATTACGCCTAGCCTCCTACCTAGCGATTCCCTTCCGCTCCTCCGTCCCTCTTACCTAGGAGCCCGTACGCGTCGCGCCTCTAGCGCCCTTACTACTGTCGCGTCTATCAATATCCGCCGGCCCCTAGATCGCCCCGTCGCCGTCGCCGTCGGTTCGTCGGCAGTCGAGCCCGCTAGTCCTAATGTATCTAGGTCCGCGACTAGTATTGTCGCCTAGCCGCGAGTACGAACCTACGCTCGACCTAGTAGAGTAGGGTCGCGAGGTCGTCCTCGGCGGGGACCGACTTCCTAATATCGATTTTCGGACGGTATCCAATATAAATCATAACGGACTAGTATACCTTTTGCGGGACATCCGCCGTTTCCTTACGGAAGCGGAGGTCCTAGCCCCGCTAAGGGAGATCTATCGGTTGCCTCCCTACCGGGCCCGTTAATAGGCTATAATATAGGCAGACTATAGCTTCTAGCGAGAGGAGTGCCTAGCCGACTACGAGTTCGGTCCTACTCGGCAGGCGGCACCTAAGGCCTCGGGGGTTACTCGGGACCCTACGCCGGTGCAAGTTAGTAACTACGCTATAGCTAAGGCGCCTTCGGCCGAGGGTAGCGTAGGTAGAGCGCGTATAAGGGGAGGGATATTAGGTATATTTGGTAGGAGGTAGCCGGGGGTTCGCTAGGTATTCGATAGTTGGTCTTTTTGCGCTATATACTTTTCTTCTTCCTACTGCTCGCTCCCCTAGGGGATGCCCGCGATACTTTCTATTTATCTAGTAGCTTACCTATATTCTCGAAGTTGTCCTCCGGTTCCTAAGTATTAAAGTCCTTATCGTACCCCTTCTACCTAAGTCTGTATTCCGTTTCTCCCTTCCTCCTTCTTTCGTCTACTATCTTGTCTACTTCCTATACTTCGGTACCGTCGGCGGTAATATCGGGGGAAGCTACGTTCGCTAGCGGAGCGCCGGGCCTTTCGTAGAAGGGACGTAGGAGGGAGATATAGAACACCGGGTAGATACAGTAGGTATTTAGTAGGATCAGTCGGTACGCCTGCTAGCTATCGCCGACCGCTTTGTCGACCCGGAATAGGCCTAGGAATTTGAAGGACAACTTCTTGCTAGGTTAAGTCAATTTCAAATTCTTTGTACTTAGGAGTACCAAATCTCCCTTAGCGAACGTCTACGGAGTATAGTAGTCGTTATACTAGCGCTACTACCGCTTCTACGCTTATTGTATACGGGTCGAAGCCTCTACTCGTACCCGTTCTAGTAGCTAGACTCTGTCTGATACTACCGGCGCCTCCCCTTTATAGTAGACGTCTACGTCTAGCGCGGACTACCGGGGATGTTTGCTATATACTATTATAAACGGAGTTTCGCCGGTAGTCGCGTATACCGCATTATTGTACGCGAATTCCGCGTATAGCAGTAGGGACACCTAGTTATCCTGCCTGTTAGCCGTAAACATCCGAAGGTAAGCTTCTACCGTCTAGTTCTAGCGTTCTGTCTAGCCGTCTATTTAGGGATAGTATACGGTACTTAGTCGTCGCTTTATTTGGTATTAGTAGCAAATCTCGGTCTAGAATACCGAGGTAAAGATCGTACCTCGGTCGCTAACGATTCCCTTAGGAAGCCCGAATTTGGTACCTACCTACGTTATAAACACCTTAGCGAAGTCCCTTACGGACTAAGTTTCTTAGGCCGGGATGTATAATAATATCTTCGATAGCCTATCGACAATAACTAGTATAGAGTCGTACGTAACCCCGCGGTGCTTCGCCGGGGGTAGCTTAGTAATAAAATCTAAGGAGATCTCTTCCTATACGTTTTCTAGTATAGGAAGTGATTTCAGCTCCCCTAATAGTATTGTCCTAGGTGCTTTGGACTTCTAGTATACATCGTAGGTCCTATAATATTCTCTTACGTCCTATCGAAGTTCTAGCTAGTATAACGAGCGGTAGACTAATTTTAGCGTCTTATCTTCGCCGAAGTGTCTAGCGAGGGCGGAGTCGTAGAAATTAGCTATAATTTCCGCTCGAACGGCCGGTTCGTTCGGAACGTAAAGCCTTCCCTAGTACCGTAGTAAGTCCTTATTATCGAATATCCAAGGGGGTAGCTTACCGCCGCGGGTTCGCCGGGTATCCTTTTGCTCGTTCCTCTTACGGGCGACGAACTCGTCCCGTTACTATAGCGAGGCTACGAGACTTCTAAAGGGTTGTCCTACGTCGCCGCTTATAGTCTAGCTCGCGAGTAGGACCCTTACTATTAAGCGTAGTATATAGTACATGCATTTACTAGTACTAGCGACCGGAGTTGTGTCGCGTAATATCGCCGGGGGTTCGCCGGGCGTTTCCGAAATTTCGGTCGTAGACTCCTCGCTACTTGCTATACCAACTTTACCGCCTAGGATTCGTATAGCTATAACTACGACATTCGGGTCGGCTAGTTTAAGCTTATATTAGAGGGTTAGTAGCAATTGGTTGACCGCGTCGTTCTCGGTCTAATAGTCCGCTCGTCTCGAGGGGCTATCTACTAGGTTAGTCTTCCCCGGCCGGTAGTATATCTCGAAGTCGAATTGACCTAGATACACCGCCTATCGGGCTTGTTGCCCGTTTAGCTTCTATACCGTCTAGATACCCCTTAGGTTGTTGTAATCGGTATATACCTAGAGTAGGGTATATACGTCCGCGAAGAAGTGCCTCTAGACTTTAAAGCTATAGACGACTACTAGGAGCTCTTAGTCGTAGGTTTCGTAGTTCCGCTCCGCCGACGACATCTTCCTTAACGTAAAGGCGATAGGGTACTATCGATCGTTATAGAGCTGCGTTAGGATTCCGTACAGGCCGTAATCGGACGCGTCGGTCTCTAGTCGTAGGGGCTTCGCCGGGTCGTAGTAGCGGAGTATAGGGGCGGAAGTGAACATCTGTTTCAACGCCTAGAACGCCGCCTCTCCGGCTTCCGTCTATTAGAATTCGCCTTTCTTTAGAAGGTCGGTTATTAGGGCTATTACCTTCGTATACCCGGCTATAAAGCGGCGGTAGAAATTGGCGAATCTAAGGAAGGATTACAGTTCCTTTAAGTTGCTCGGAGAAGGCTATTCGGTAATCGTAGCGATCTTCTCTAGGTCGGTATATACGCCCTTACGATTCACTCGGAATCTAAGGAACGCTACCTCGCTTTGTACAAAGGTATACTTCTTTAGGTTAACAAACAACTCCGCCTATTCCAGCCTAGCGAGTACCCGGCGGACCGCCTCCTAGTGCTTCTCGATATCGTCGTAGTAGGTGTAAATAAGGATGTCGTCTAGGTATACTACTAGGATGTCGTCGAGAAGCCCGGCGAGGGCCCGGTTGACGTACGCCTAGAATGTAGCCGGGGCGTTAGTTAGCCCGAAGGGTATAACCTTGTATTCGAAGTGTCCGTAGCGCGTTCGGAAAGCGGTCTTCTATTTATCGCCTTCGCGAATACGAATTCGGTAGTATACGTCTTTAAGATCTAGAGAGGTAAAGTACTTCGCGCTAGTAAGACGCGTAAGGCTTTCGTCGATAAGGGGGAGCGGGCACCGGTCCTTAATAGTAATCGAATTCAAGGCGCGGTAGTCGACGTATAGTCGCAAAGTGCCGTCTTTCTTTAGTACAAACAATAGCGGAGCCCCGGCGGGGCTAGTACTATATACGATTCGTCCTTATTCCAACTCCTTACGGAGGTATTCCTAAAGGACTTGCTAGGAGAGGTAGTATAGGGACCCGAAAGGCGGTTCCTTACTATCTATTAGTTCGATAGCGTAGTCGGTCGCCTTGTAGGCGGGAAGGATCGCCGCGGAGTCGTTGTCGAATATATAGCGGTATCCTTCTAATACGGCGGGTAGAGCGACCTGCTTTGCCTCGCCTTAGTTAATCGCGTAGATCTAGAGGGTCGGGCCCGAGCCTCCCCGGGGGTTCGCTAGGCGTAACTATCCTATTATAAAGATAGGGGAGGAGTCTTCCCTTGATTCGCGCTACAATCTCTTTAGGGAAACCCTTTCGAAGCTAGAGATAGTTAGCCCCTATCGCTAGGTACCGGGACCGTTCTAGATATCGATACCTAGGGTCTTTAGAGAATATCGTCTAAGGAGGATAGGAGGTCCGTCCTAGTCGATACCGTAGGCGAGAATCTTCGTCGTCCGGGTATCCCCGCTAGAGTCGCTAAGTTTTAGAGGGAACTCGTAGGCGCCGTAGTAGTAAGTCTCGTAGGTCGATAGCTATCTAAGTAACGGGAGTTAGGCTTCGACTCGGGCTAGGCCCAATTCTACCGCTACCTTCTAGCTAATCGTAGTTACCTAGGCGTACGTATCGAGGGCGACTCGTATAGGCTTTATACCTTCGCTAGTAATAATAGTTCCTATAGTTTCAATAATATCCTTAGACTTAATAGGTCGGGGACCCGTCGCGTTCTAAGTGTTCGTAACGAGCCTAATTAGTTTTTTAGCTAGACGGGGGTTCGGTTAGGGTTATTACGCTTAGACGGACAGTCTAGACGGATGTATCCTATCTTGCCGTACTCGTAGTACTTTAGTCCCGAGTAGTCCCCTTTGTCTAGAGCGGCTTTTACGGCCGCGCCTAATTTCGGAGTTTCCGCCGGATTGGTACGCGGCTCCCTAGCGTCTCCCCGGCGATCTCGATCTTTGGATTTCGGCTTGTTATTGCTAGACCGCCCTTCGCCGCCTAAGGCTCTTAGGTAGTTCTTCTCGATCTAGGTCGCTAGGTTAACTAACTCGTCCCGTATCTTAGGGATCGAATTGTGATCGACGATTCTATAGCGGGTCTCCGGGTATAACCGGGCGAAGAACTAGTATAGCTATTACTTAGGAGTGTACCGTTCGAGCTATACCTCGAGAGTCTCTAGATACATTAGGAACTCCCTTAGGGACTAGTTAGCCCGTTGTCTAGCGGACGTATAGTCTAGGTGCGCCTAAAGCAATCGAGCGTTTAGGTCGTCTAGGAGGTTAAGTAGGAATTGCTTAAAGTAATCCTAAGTCGTACCCTCTCGTTCGGCCTCGGTTATTCGCTACTAGTATACGTACTAGTAGTCCCTCGGGGTATATCCCTTAGCGAGGTACTGTATTACCTAGGTATATCTCTCGGTTTCCCGTTAGAAGGACCGCGGATTCTAAAGAAATACGACTTCGCAAGATATTACGAAGTCGCCGTATTCCTTTAAGGACTTCCCCTCGTATTCGCTAGGGGCCTTTACCGAGCGTTTAGGTAGAGGGGCGATATCGGTTTCTGTCGTATATCGCTTATAGCCGCGGCTATTCTAGAGGTCGGCTACCTCTTGGATTAGTAGTAGACGCTCCT
This sequence comes from Sphaerulina populicola P02.02b, assembly GCA_000291705.1. Lineage (NCBI taxonomy): Eukaryota > Fungi > Ascomycota > Dothideomycetes > Mycosphaerellales > Mycosphaerellaceae > Sphaerulina > Sphaerulina populicola. The sequence continues at coordinate 11,455 of JH792550.1, forward strand.
TTTCCGCCCTTAGGCGGGCGATGTCTTTCTGAAGGTCGCTTAGCTCCTCGCGTTCGACGGCGATTTCCGGCTCGGAATCGTCCTAGTCTTCTAGCTAGATACCGGCGATAGCTTCCGTAGATTCCTCCTAGTCGAGTAGTTCTCGTACGCGTTCCGTATCGACGTTAGTAGAGGAAGACTATTTAGTAGAGGCCTGTTCTAGTACAGAGGGGTTCCCCGGCGAGTCGCTAGGATTCTATCGGGTAGAACGTCCTCCTACTATTGTTCGGACCTTTCCCTTGTAGTTAAGGTACGAGAGTTATTATATAATAGTTCTGTGTACGTAAGGGTATACGTAATAGAGGTCCGAGGTATAAAAGGTATAAACAATGTACGGCTTGCTATCTAAGGCACAATAACTCTGCTCCTCCTCCTAAGAGGAGAGCCCTCGCTATATACGCAAGCTATCCTATTACCTACTCCTTACTACCGGTACCGCCTCCTCTTAGGTAGCAGCCGATAACCGGTTCCCTCGGGAACCTTCTTGATTCAGAACGTCCTCGATCGGTAGGATACCCCTTTATACCGGATCGCCGGGGGACCGCCGGGGCATCGCTAGGGCTTTCCGGCCCGAGCGGCACGTCCCGCCCAACTCGCCGGGGGACCGCCGGGGCATCGCTAGGGCTCTTCTACCCTAGCGTATTATAAAAGGGGTTTATACAAGATAGTAACTACCTCGAAACCTACGCGTTAGTCGTAAAGCCTATAAGCTACAAAGTACTATTCGCTATCGCTATAGCTAGAGATTACGAAATCGAGCAGATAGACGTAAAGATAGTATTTCTTTACGGCACCCTCGACGGTAAAGAGCCTATCTATATAGAACAACCGGACGGATTCACCGACGGTACTAATAACGTCTGTTTACTACTCAAAGCGCTTTACGGACTCCGATAGTTACCTCGTATTTGGTATGCTATATTAACTACGTACCTAGAAGCGGCCGGATTCACTACTCTAGACGTAGATATAAGTATATTCGTAAAGGGTAAGACATTCATCGTAGTCTACGTAGATGATTTACTTATTGTAGGCCTATATATTACGGAAATCAATAGCGTAAAGAAACACCTTAGTAATCGATTCGAGATAAGCGACCTAGGGCTATACTATTACTACTTAGGTATAACGATCAGACGTAACCGTACTATACGCACTATTTACCTAAGTCAGAGTAACTATATCGAGCAATTCTTGAAGAAATACGATATATAGAACAACGTAAAGGTCAAAGCTATTCTACTCGATCTAAGTCGAAAACTAACCCCTACGCCGAACGGCTATTAAGCTGCCGACGCGTTCCGTACTAAATACTAGAGCGTAGTAGGTTCACTTATATATGCGATACTAGGCATACGACTAGATATTGTATACGTAGTGTTAGTAGTAAGTCGATTCGCTAGTAACCCGACGACCGAACACTACGTAGTAGTAACGGACATCTTCCGTTATCTCCGTAGTGTTGATAGAACTACAGAACTCAGGCACGTCAGGTGACCTATGTCAGCTGACCTACACACGTAAGCATATCAGATACCCTAGGCATGCTAGGCATATTAGGCATATTATGTGACCCAAGGCATGTTAGGTGTCTAACCTAGAGCATATCAGTACATATGACTTAAGTAACTTCAAAACTACGTAATACATAACTTATGAGATCTGTTTGATACAAACAGACATACATATAAGTCAGTACATACATATATATATCCACTAGACAGACACTTAATCAAAAAACTATACAACTCATTTATTTACTTCAATAGGTTATAAGCCCGGGTGTTCCGCAGGTTTCTATATTACATATATTACTAGAAGAAACAACCTTCCTAATTCGGTCTACGCGTATATTCTATACTAGTATTAGAAAAACGCATAGCCTTAGGCTATAAGAACTATACTAGAAGCTTCTAAGGTATAACTTACAATTACGGACAAGAACCGAACCAATCAGACAATACGACGTATTATTCGACAGTTACGAACGAACCAATCGTACTACACGAACGTGTTATACGACAGTCACGTATAATAGTTACGTACACCCTACTATAGAACTTCGAGCTATACGAACTTCCAACCTATACTACTATACTAACATACTATATTACAAAATATCTACTAAATTATTACAAACACGTCTATACTATCGATAACACGTCTATACCGACACACAGCGCACAACCGCATACAGCAAACATATAGAAACAGACCGATATGTAGCAAACAACGGAAACCGACCGATTTACGATACCTAACTAAGAAAAATGGAGTTACGTAGTAACACGAATCACGGATACCTGATATAAGCGAGAGACAATAGCGACGACGATAACAATCTATATCTACGTGAAGAGACAATCGATACTAATACTCGAATAGTATATACTTCTATTACGACTACGCTTATTACGCTCACTACGCTTATTACGATTATCAACTACCTCCTTGCACACTTTACTATCGATAGCTCTATTACTATCACTATGTCTGATAACATACGATCGCTACTACTTACTCGCCTTAATAGCCTACTACAGTGGACACTCTAGCGCTCGCGTATTGTTAACAAAATCATCCTTAGTAGTTATAGCACTACTGTCTCGACCGGCAAATTCATACCTATTAAGCGAATAGAAGTCATCGTTACACTAGCCACCGACAACACTCTAGTAGTAACGATACCCGCCGAGAGTAACGAAGCCTACGAACAGCGACTCGAGAGCTAGAGCGAGAAACAACTCGGCGCTTACGCGCTAGTAAAGGAATACTGTAGCCTAATCGCTCGATTACTTCTCGAAATAGCCGAAGCAATTTACGAACCTATTCTTACTACTATCGACATACGTTTACGACCCGAATTCGAGATTGCCGGCTTAGGTCGATACCAAGAACTATGTTACAGCTTTACGACACTCTTACTCGCTAGCTGTACCAACATTTCCGACTATAGCGCCAAGTTCACCGAACTTTACGATAGAATGGTCGCTATTTACGATCGACTAGTACTGCTAGAGTTATACCTGGTGCAGGCTTACCTTAGCGGACTGAGTAACGCGTTCAAAGAATTCATTACTGCCTTCAACCTATAGTACTTACTAGTTCCGACAGTTATTAATAGCATACCTTAGGCAGCAGTCAGCCTAGCAGTCGTACGACGAAAAGTAGAAGAACACGCTAGTCGCATCTAGAGCGATAGTAATATAGCGCTTTACAACTAACAGTAGCGACGAACCTTCGACTACCCTGTCTGCAAACACTACAGTAAGCGATACAAGGGCATATACTGGACCGTAGACGCCAGCAAGGCACCTTAGGGGTAGATCGATCGAAACAATAATACCGCCGCCGCCGCTACCACTTCGGACAAAAAGCGAAAAACCACCGACGACGCCGTATTTGGCGACAAGGCAGCTGTCGCAAAGAACGAAGGAAGTCACAACGTGTTGCTAATAGGTAAAGCAATATACTTTACCTCCTACGACGCTACTCGCGAATATATAGCTATTCACCGAGGCATCAACCTCTACGACTGTTTCATTCTCGATAGTAGAGCTACTAGTTCACTCGTCGGTCGTAAAGACCTATTTATCGGCGGAACCTACGACACCATCGATTCCGCGGCGGAGTCTAATAGCATTGGTAGCGCAAAACTCAGACCAATTGGTTAGGGCACGTTACGAATTCGATACCGAAACGGTAGGTAGATCCAGATACCCAATACGTAGTATTTACCAAGCGTAGGTATTAATCTCCTATCACTCAACGCTATATGGCTATACATCTAGAGCATTACGAAAACTAGTAACGGCCTCACATTCATACAAGTATACGGAGGTGACGAGTTTACTACGACTATCACTAGCGGGCTGTTAATACTAGATATATACCAAGAATGACTATCTCAACTATTAGTTACCGGCTCCGGGTTCTATAGAGCCGCCTACTCTATAGACAAATTACTCCGACTATAGTATAAGCGAATAGCATACCTTAGCGAACGCGGGTTACTTAAGCTCCGAACTATAGCTACGGGTATAGAAACAATACGTAACGATAGTCACTGCATTTGTGAAAGCTGCGTACTCGGTCGACAGTCATCGAAACTACACAACTATTACCTTCCGCGCGGACGTTACAAAATGGACGTTATTTACACCGACGTAGCATACGTACCAATCGAGTCATTCGATAGCTGCAAATACTTTGTTAGTATTATTAATGACTAGAGCCAATAGGGAGTCACCAAACCAATTCAGCGACGCTCCGACGCGCTAGTCACTATTAAAGAATTCATTACTGCAAACAGCACCCCCGAATGCTTTACGACCCTTCTTATCCAAGATAGGGGAGGTAAGAACATAAGCGATAGCTACCTTAGATAGCTACGAAATAGGGGGATTACGTTATACCTGTCAAGTACCGAACAATACTAACAGAACGGTGTCGCCGAAGTATACAACAAGGTAATCGAACAGAAAACGCAGTCTACTATGCTACATTCACTAAACCTTGATCTACGTTACTAGTCGTTAGTAATCGAACACGGAATCACGTACCTACGGAACCGATCACTATGTCGCAGGTTGATAGTTACTCCTTACGAGGCATAGACAGGCAATAAACCGTACCTCGCAAACGTACGAATCATCGGCTGCAAAGCCTACGTCTACCGATTAACTGCCGATATAAACAAGTTAATTAGTACTAAGGCCAGAATCGAACAGTTACTAGGGTTCAAAGGTAACGGGCACTACCTCGTTACTTCCGAAAACCCTAGGCGTCCATAATAGCGCTTCGACGTAGATTTCGACGAACTACACCCCAACTGCACTAGTATTACTGCGAGCGATAGTAACGACGCAGATAATATAGTAGTAGAGCTAGGGGGAGACAAAGAAACAGCTTAACAGCCAAACACCTCCGCAATTACCTCCGCTAACACCCCGGCCAAATCCGGGGGGTTACTAGAAAAAGCGGGTCCATCTACAAAGCGACTAGCAATAGGTCATCTACTATTATCAAAAAGAATACGCCCTATAACGAGCGACAGTCACTATAGCTACGAGTTACTATAGACAGGCTACGAGTCTACGAACTACGAGTCTACGAACTACGAGTTACGAGACTACGAGTTACTATAGTCAGACTACGAGCAATTACTACTATCTACACCTCCGGGTCACGTATCAAACACACGGCCCAAAACAATCGGCATTGACGCGCTATTAGCCGAACTTATTTAAGAAGGCAAACGATAGCGCAAACCGAGACACCTCTATTGGTATTACCAAAGTAACGCCTCCAATACCTAGTTCAACCTATTACTCCTTACACTTATAAGCTATTTACTAGCCTTAGAGCCGTACGAGCCGTCTTCATACGACGACGCTAAGCTCCGCAGCGGCAGATAGAGTAACTAGAAGCCCGTACTAGACGACGAACACCGTTCACTACAGCGCAACGTAGTGTAGCGAGTAATCAAACGGTCAGAAGCTAATAGCAAGATCCTTAAGGGCAGGTAGGTATTCAAAATCAAACGGATTAGCGATAAAGTGAAGTATAAATGTCGCTAGGTAGTGAAGGGGTTTATACAAGACAGTGACTACCTCGAAACCTACGCGTTAGTAGTGAAGCCTATAAGCTACAAAGCACTATTCGCTATCGCTGCAGCCAAAGATTACGAAATCGAGCAGATAGATATAAAGACAGCATTCCTTTACGGTACACTCGATAGTAAAGAGCCTATCTATATAGAACAACCGGATGGATTCACCGACGGAACCAATAACGTATGCTTACTACTCAAAGCACTGTATAGACTCCGACAGTTACCTCGCATTTAGTACGCCACATTAACTACGTACCTGGAAGCGGCTAGATTCACTATACTGGACGCCGATATAAGTGTCTTCGTAAAGGGCGAGACATTCATCGCAGTCTACGTAGATGACTTACTCATCGTTGGACTACATATTACCGAAATCAATAGCGTAAAGAAACACCTTAGTAATCGATTCGAGATAAGCGACCTAGGGCTATACTATCACTACTTGGGTATAACGATCAGACGTAACCGTACTATACGCACTATTTACCTTAGTTAGAGTAACTACATCGAGCAGTTCTTGAAGAGACATAACATATAGAACAACGTAAAGATCAAAGCTATTCTACTCGATCCGAGCCGAAAACTAATACCCGTACCGAACGGCTATCAAGCTGCCGACGCATTCCGTACTAAATACTAGAGCGCAGTAGGTTCACTTATGTATACGATACTAGGCATACGACTAGACATTGCATACGTAGTATTAGTAGTAAGTCGATTCGCTAGTAATCCGACGACCGAATACTATACAGCAGTAACGGACATCTTCCGTTATCTCCGTAGTACTATTCACTACGAACTTACATTTACGGGCGAACTTACCGATCTTTACGGCTATACCGACTCCGATTAGGCCGGCGATACCGACACGAGACGATCAACCGCCGGTTATACGTTCAACCTAGGTAGCGGCGCTATTACGTAGAGCTCGAAACGATAGCCTACGGTAGCACTTTCTACCTACGAAGCCGAACTGATAGGCTAGACCCAAGCGTATAAAGAGGCGATTTGGTTAAGACGGCTATTAGAACAGTTAGGTAAAGGGCAGGCACAAGCGATAGTAATCTTCGGTAACAACGCTAGGGCTATCGCACTTGCGAAGAACCTATAGGCACATCACTCGCGGACGAAACACATCGCTATTTAAGAGCGCTAGTAGCACGAGAAGATTGAAAGTAAAGAGGTAGATATTCAATAGACACCGACGAACCGTATAGTCGCAGATAGCCTTACGAAGCCACTACTACGGCTAGTATTCGTAGAGTTCAGAAAAGCTCTTAGGGTACATAAGAGTAGACAATAGTGAATACAGTACGATAGTAGTGACGAGAGTCGATCATACGACTACTCGACTGTACGACTTCACGATCGCAGTAAAGAAGTCGATTGCAGTAATAAAACAATACCTATAACAACTAACACCCTTTTCGAGCGCTCTTATTGGCCGGAATGGATTGATGCCTTAGCACTAAGGTAGGGGGATGTTAATAGAACTATAGAACTCAGGCACGTTAGGTAACCTATGTCAGCTAACCTACATACGTAAGCATATCAGATACCCTAGGCATGCTAGGCACATTAGGCATATTATGTGACCTAAGGCATATCAGGTGTCTAACCTAGAGTATATTAGTATACATGACTCAAGTAACTTCAAAACTACGTAATACATGACTTATAAGATCTGTTTGATACAAACAGACACACACATGAGTCAGCATACACATATATATATCCACTAGACAGACACTCAATCAAAAAACTATACAACTCATTCATTCACTTCAACACGTAGTACTATTTACTACGAACTTATATTTACGGGCGAACTTACCGATCTTTACGGCTATACCGACTCCGATTAGGCCGGCGACACCGATACGAGACGATCAACCGCCGGTTATACGTTCAACCTAGGCAGCGGCGCTATTACGTAGAGCTCGAAACGATAGCCTACGGTAGTACTTTCTACCTACGAAGCCGAACTAATAGGCTAGACCTAAGTATGTAAAGAGGCGATTTAGTTAAGACGGCTATTAGAATAGTTAGGTAAAGGGCAGGCATAAGCGATAGTAATCTTCGGTAATAACGCTAGGGCTATCGTACTCGCGAAGAACCTATAGGCATATTACTCGCGGACGAAACACATCGCTATTCAAGAGCGCTAGTAGTACGAGAAGATAGAAAGTAAAGAGGTAGATATTTAATAGACACCGACGAACCGTATAGTCGCAGATAGCCTTACGAAGCTACTACTACGACTAGTATTCGTAGAGTTCAGAAAAGCTCTTAGGGTATATAAGAGTAGACAATAGTAACTACTACACGATAGTAGTAACGAGAGCCGATTATACGACTGCTCGACTGTACGACTTTACGATCGTAGTAAAGAAGTCGATTGCAGTAATAAAACAATACCTATAACAACTAACACCCTTTTCGAGCGCTCTTATTAGCCGGAATAGATTGATACCTTAGTACTAAGGTAGGGGGATGTTAATAGAACCATAGAACTCAGGTATATTAGGTAACCTATATTAGCTGACCTATATACGTAAGACACGTCAGGCATATTAGATACCCTAGGCATACTAGGCACATTAGGTATATTATATAACCTAGGCATATTAGGTGTCTAACCTAGAGTATATTAGTATATATAACTTAAGTAACTTCCAAACTACGTAATATATAACTTATAAGATCTGTTTGATACAAACAGATACATATATAAGTCAGTACATACATATATATATCTACTAGACAGACACTCAATCAAAAAACTATGCAACTTATTTATTCACTTCAATACTTGTATACTAACTAGCTATATCTTGTAGGTTCGTACGATCCCTTAACCTCCTAACCCGCGGCTCTTAACTAGCCGTTCGTCTAGATTTCGTAAGGGTACTAACTGCCGTATACGCTCGCGACTACGATATACCTAATATTATTATGTTTAGTAGCTTATTCGTTTAGAGTAAGAAGGTCGCCTTCTATAATCTAACTACTTAGCGACGATATACATTCAAGATCGGCAATTTCGTACAACTACGGCTAGGTAGTATCCTTCGGATAGACCAGATCGTTGTCTATACTTTCGAAGGTCGATAGCGGCTGTTTGTTATAGGCACGCTACTTCTAGTACCTACGACCGGCGCTAATATAGAGGATCTAGTTCTTAGAAGAGGGTATCGCTATATTAGACTCGATAATATACTACTACGACCTACGCTATTTAGCTTGCCCTCGCTTAGCGCTGCGTATATATACGTCGTCCCTATCTACTATAGCGACGATGACTCTATCTCTCTAGTATTAGGTATAGATACCTTATCTGCGATAGAATTCATCTAGTCGTAGAACAACTTGCAGTAGTTGTAGCTGTCTAGACGGTCGCTATCTAGACGGTCGCTTTCTAGACGGTCGCTGTCTAGACGGTCGCTATCTAGACGGTCGCTATCTAGACGGTCGCTCGATAAATCTAGACTATCGCTCGATAAGAATAGAACGGTAGCTCGATAGATAGAATAGACGGTCGCTCGATAAGAATAGACGGTCGCTCGATAAGAATAGAACGGTAGCTCGATAGATAGAATAGAACGGTCGCTCGATAAGAATAGACTAGATAGTATCGCTAGATTAGACGGTCGGGATACGAAACGGAAGAGGATAGTACAATATAATTATATAACGGACGTATCTTGAGCGCGAGAATAGGGGTAGATAATATTAAGGAGGAACAAGAATACGTCTTCCTACTACGGTTTAGTAAAGACTATAGGATAGCGGTAGTAGTCGGTATAGCTTATAGATACGATATATAATTGTAGTATAATATATGTAAGCTATAGTCTTCCGTATTAATACAGTATAGTAGTCGAGTATATACCGCGTTGTAGTACGTATAGTTGAAGCGATATATAATAGAATTCTAATATACGAACGAACTCTAATATACGAATTCGCTTCTAATAGTAGCTAGAGCGATATATAATAAAATTCTGATATACAAACGAACTCTAATACGCGAATTCGCTTCTAATAGTAGCTAGAGCGATATATAACAAAATTCTAATATACGAACGAACTCTAATACGCGAACTCTCTTCTAATATACGAGGAAACTACTAATACGCGAACAATAATATTATATAACAACACAGAGCTACGTATATATATTAATACTGTGTGATTGCTAATACCAACCTCCTACGCTCTAGCAATGCGGTACGTATCAATATTGGTTATCGAGATGACACTATGTTTACACGCTAACATCTCCACAGCCAACGCCGGTAAGGTACGTCTACACAATCATCTCCGCAGTAGTGCCATCACACACAAATCCAATCGGACGGACGACATTACTACATTGGTATCGAGTCGCTGGCGCTCCCGTATCAGCCACAGTCATCTCGACATTCGTGATATTGATATCATGACAGGGAGCCGCCGCCGAGCACTGAATGTCCACGGCTTGTAGACGCTTCTGGGTGCCTCGGATATTGTGCCAGCGCAAGTCGCAGATTTCGAATGTACTGGTATCACAGTCTCCTATTCCGCCCTCGAAGTTGACACACTGCGTGATATCCAGAGCGAGTTCGGCGTCGTGGAGTGTCCAGTTGTCGAAGGTGATGCTTTTGATATATCCGAGACCGCCTCCGCCTATCAAAAGTCATGTATAAGTCTCTGGTATACGACGTACACAACTTCTGCTTACCGCCGTTCGGGGGAAACCCCTTCTGGACACCTGTCCAGGTCTTGATATAACCGCCTTGTCGGATCGGCCCATGCATCTCGATGTTTCGTGCAGTTACATTTTCGATGAACTCGTACTGATCTTTAAATTGTCCAATGGACCCCAGGGCAATGCCGCTGCCGTGGTAGAAGGTGCAATCTTCGATCCATATATTTGTGCTGTTGGCCTTTGGTGATATGTTGTCGTCTCCGCAATCCACAGTCCACCTTGCAAAGGTGATATTGTTGGAGTAGATGGTGTCGGCGCCATCCGTGTTCAGTGGCCCAAACTGGTCGCCACCTTTCAGATTTGTTGAGTTGACGTAGATGTCCTGGAGCAGAACGTTATTGCTGTTGATCAGCGTCATGGTCCACATTCTGATCAACTTGTCAGTGAGTGCGACTCCAACCTTTGGATTCCACTGACTGGCTTTGCACAAAGCGCAAGTTCTCGACGACCGAATTTGTCAACCCGCCAAATGTTATCTGATGTGGACGACGAGGGTAATTTGATGCTCCATTTGTGAAGTCATACCAAGCCTGGCCATTGCCATCGAATGTCCCGCAGCCGTTGCCGTGCAGATAGATATTGTCGCCACCTAGATTGTCAGCTGCTGCTCAGGCATGGGGCCCGATACACTGACCGAGATACCACGCAGTCGACTGATTCTGATAATGGATTGGTAAGGAGTTCTGAAGCCAATACTGGATATCGGTGCCCCAGAGCAGTGTGCCACGGATGTCTATATCTACATTGGCTAAGCCAATGGTAGTCATGACGGACTCAATGTGGTATGTCACATTATCAAAAATGATGTTGCCGTTGTGTCCACACCGCTCGAAAGCAGAGAGTATTGCGGGAGCAGAATCACCTCCATTCTCTGCCGGCTGAACGTGACAGATCTTCGCGCGGGTCTCCGGGCCTGGAATTGAGAATGGTGCGCCTGGATAGTATGATGGTGTATTGAATACCGTACGGTTTGGCGTTATAGTCGACGAGGCTAAGACTGCCTGCCTCCATGGCCAGGCTACCATAATGACGGCTACTTATGTGTACTGGACAAGCGACAGATGCTGCTGTCACCGATCTATCGCAGTGATGCCGCCTCGCGCGATGTCTGATGAATGCACGGGCATGTAAAGGTGTCGGAGGAGGCATATGAAGAGCGGGAGGGGCGGGAAGTGGAAGCCGCCAAGCATGAAGGTGAACGGTAGAACTAGGTACTGTACCTGTACCCACACTATGTAGACTAGGGGGGCACAACCTAAGTGTTGGAACTGGGAAACCGGGCTTAGTAAGCAGAAGAAGAAGCATGGATTGAACACCGAGGAAACAGGTGAATCAAGGGAATATAAGAAAGGTCGCTTGATCTACAGTATGTTATGTATATATACATACAGTACACTAGGCTACAGGTATGCCTGCAAGGAAGAAGGAGCCCCCTGCTATAGTAATTTCGGCATTTTTCTTAACAATAACTTAATAAGGATAATATGTCCTACGGGCTTGCGGCTTGGATGTACATATTAGGCTTCTTCTTAGGCTTCTTCTCAGGCTTCTTCTTAGGCTTCTTCCTCTTCTTAGGCTTCTTCTTCTTCTAGGCTTTCTCTTCTTCTTCTTCTTCTTCTTCTTCTTCTTCTTCTTCTTCTAAGGCTTCTTCTTAGGCTTCTTCTTCTTCTTCTCAGGCTTTCTCTTCTTCTTCCTAGGCATCTCCACCTCCACCTCCACCTCCACCTCCACCTCCACCTCCACCTCCACCTCCGCCTCCACCTTCACCTCCACCTCCTTCTCATCCTCCTTCTCCCTGTCCTTGTCCTTCGCTTCTTCTTGTTCTTTTCTTCTGAATTTTAGGCGAGGTGGCTCGTAGTGACAGGCAGGCAGGCAGGCAGGCAGGCAGGCAGGCAGGCAGGCAGGCAGGCAGGCAGGCAGGCAGGCAGGCAGGCAGGTAGGTAGGTAGGTAGGTAGTTAGGCAGGTGTAGGGCTTTTCTTTTCTTTGCGCCTGCGGTAGGGTTTCTTTTTGAGGTGGTAACGTATTCGGCTTAGCGTGCTCCACTGCAAAGGATGCGCCACTACCATACTGTATACACACATCACACATACAGTACCTCCTAGGAGGTACATATGTCCTTTGAGCGTCTCCCGCACCAGTAAGTGAAAGTCATGGAACATCACCGCCCACATCCAGGCGCCGCTTTCGAAGGATACTACAGCAAGTTCGATCTGCCATCAGGAGCACATGTGGCCTTGATATTGTGTAAAGTCCGAAATGCCAAGCAGAAGCCCAATATGCTGTCCTTTACCTACGTCCCAAAGGACGACCCGGCCGGATACTACCAGAGGGAGGTTTTCACCGAAGACATGAAGCAGGAATCCAGCTTGGAGGACCAGGGGTTTAGCATTGACGTGCCTGGCATTGGCCATGTCCGGTGGTTCGAAGATCATACCGAGTAGTAGGTGACACAGTGGTTATCACATCGTCAGAGAAGGTCTGACTATTGCTTCTAGTGATATTCAACATACTGACTTCACCTTGAAAGCTAAGACCATCTCTCGGACTCCTTGGGGCTCTAATGATACACCCGAGGGCTTATTGGTCAACCTGCCATTACCGCTCCATTGGTAAGTAGGTAGAACTACCCCCAGTAGCATTACAAACTCGGCCCCACCATGGTACTGAGCTCCACGAGAGATATCGGCTTATTCTCAACCTGTCACATCTAGGCATGTACACTCGCTGGCTTCTGGATGCGACTACTCAATGAGCATCTCAGATTACAATCTCCCCGCTGAAGACACCTCAGGCCAAGCGATAGTGCACGATGAAAAGAACTGGGCCACATCGTTCCCATCCGCCCACATGTGGCTTCAAGCTCGAGATGGCGACTCAAGCTTCTGCTGTGCAGGAGGTCAAATTCTCGGAATGGAAGCTTTCCTCCTCGGCTACCGCAGCAAAGACATGAATCTCGATTTCAAACCTCCCTTCGCCCTGCGCCTGGCGGGCCTGTCGCCATTCCTGAGCTATTGCGAGAGTTGGAATGATCGCACATTCGAATTGACTGTGCAGAATTTCACGCAAAAGCTGGTGGTCAAGGCTTCCGCGCCGCGACAGACGTTCTTCTCGTTGACATCACCTTTCCCGGAAGGCCATCGAGAGAATTACCTGGGGCAGAGCTTCAACGCCACGTTCGAGGTCAAGATTTATAAAAGTGGATGGTTTAGTCCGTGGAAACTGGTTCGCGAAGACACCTTCTCCCATGCAAGTTTGGAGTTTGGCGGAGGCTATTATCCTCATGCTGGGAGCAAAGATCGATTCCATTGATTGCTATCCCTCTCTCTCTCTCTCTCTCTCTCTCTCTCGTACTACGT
>JH792550.1:30841-53754 GCA_000291705.1 Sphaerulina populicola P02.02b
TCCTCTCTCTCTCTCTCTCTCTCCCACAATCTACCCATAGCAAGATGACCGGCAGCGCTGCGGAACCGTCCCCAGTGCAACGACCCGGCATCATCCCTCCGATGGTGTTGCAGCCGGGTCTGGAACAATTGGATTCACCTGTGACGCTGTCAGAGGACACAGAGTTCCCGATACCGACCTTCACAACAGCGAAGATTGATGGACAAAAACGGAGAATGCCGCAGTGTATTGCGCATCGCGGGTACAAGGCGAGATTTCCAGAAAACACACTGCTCGCATTCGAAAAGGCATTGGATGCTGGAGCGGTAGCGTTGGAGACCGATCTGCACGTGACTAAAGACAATGTCGTGGTTCTGAGCCATGACGCGACTCTAAAGCGATGTTTCGGCCAAAAGGACAAAATCATTGATCGCACGTGGGACGAGATCAAAGACTTGAAAACACTAGCCGCTCCACATGAGCACATGCCTAGGTTAAAAGATCTCTTACATTACCTTTCACAACCTGAGAAGGATGACGTCTGGACGCTACTCGATATCAAGCTGGACAACAACGCGGACCATATCATGCGTCTCATCAGCACGACTATCGCTGAAGTGGAACCGTCACCTAGCAGACCATGGAATGAGCGTATAGTGCTCGGAATATGGGCTGCCAAATACCTACCACTAGCACTGAAATACCTTCCTGGCTTTCCTGTCGTACATATTGGTTTCAAGCTTTCATACGCACGACACTTTTTCCATGTCCCCAATGTCGGCTTTAATATGCTCTTGCCGATGCTGATGGCTCCTGGTGGAAGGAAGTTCATTTCTGATTGTCAAAAGAATAAACGACAGCTGTTTGCCTGGACAGTGAACGACAAGGATAAGATGGAGTGGTGTATACGACGCCGAGTCGACGGCGTGATCACGGATGATCCTTCCATGTTCGTGGAAGCGTGCGAGAGCCACGATGAGTACAGCGCCGAGCCGATCATACCGGTGGGCTTCAAGTCGATTGTGGAAATGCTGCGAATATACATTATTGTCACCACTTTGTTCTGGGTGTTTCGACGTCGACTCAACCCGACTGCCAGTTCAGTCTTGATAGAGAGGACTCCCAAGAGAGCATAGAGTGTTGCGAAGAGAGCATAGATAGAGCGTTGAGAGATGAGAGTAACGAGCAATCACGACCGCCATGATAGACATGTCATAACGTAGCTACCGCCGGCAGATATTGAATAGACGTGCGAATACAACGTGAGGAGGGAGGTGGATATAACAGTACCTAAGGTACCCTATCTACATGTATCTTCAGCCCATTGAGAAGTAGTCTGCTGGTCCTCGAAAGAACCCAATACCTCGCGACGTCCCATTAGTATGATTCTTATGATCATTGGACGAGGCATCTCCGAGGCCTGCTTCCATCAGGGCGGCTCTCAATGTTTCACCAGAGATATCGATCCCCACCAAGAACCGTGCGAGTTCTCGACACAGTTCCCAATCATTGGCGTCTGCAGCTCGCTGCAACAGCTGTGCAAATTCATGAACCTGGAAAGAATCCTCCTCGAATGCGTGCAGCACGAGCAGATAGCCCGCCGCAGTGTTGAGCTTGCCTTGGGCGAGAGATTGTTCGAACAATTCCATGACCGGCGGGAGGTACGAGAAGAGCGTCTTCCAACTGCGCAGCTCGGTCTTGCGCGTGCAATTGCACACGACGTCTAGGTAGGAGTCAAATGACGACAAAAACGACAGCACCGTCGGCAGCAGCGCTGTCTCGGGAGGGGAGGGCGGATCGTCCACTTCTGCATCGAGCACATCATGCAAGAGTACTTCCAGCGCATGGGAGAAGTATGGCAGATGTTGATATGAGCTCGACAGGTGGAGAGCTGCGGGCGAGTTGAACTCGGTCAAGTGGTAACGAAGCAGCTGGGGAAGGAATAGTTGCGTTCGTGGCGCATGTCGGAAAAAGCTGAAGTTGACATCTCGACGCTGAACGATGTCGGCCTCGATGCCAGACACGATGCCATTGCCCACGACCGCGGACAGGGGCGAGAAGTCGAGTTGCACTGCAACGGCAGGAGGCAGGTCGCGACCGAGTTCCGCAGGCGCTCGTGCCATGACATCCTGAATATCTGACCAGACGTGGAAACCTGCGCCATCAAAGTACCACAGCGAATCGCGGAGGCTATGTCCTAGAGGATGATCGAGCGATAGGCCGTTGAGAGGAGGCGTCGAGGCATCGGTTCCGTCACCTTTCAACGATGTCACCGCCGATGGCAGGTCACGAAGCAGAATGAAATACTCCACGTTCTGAGCTATGACACGCATGTCATATTTGAGTTCGCCGTGTTCGTTCGTGGAAGGCTGGAGCAGCACCAGCTTTCCGTCCACAAGAAAAATCACCGATGCAGCAGCGACATCTTGGGAAGGGTCGCCGTGCTCGAGCTGCTCTTCAGGAAGAACCCAACTAATCGTGCGCACCCGTGGTGGCGCTCTGATGATGCCATGGAATCCAATCTGACCCACCTGCACCAGTTTGGGCGTGCTGCCACCCATGACAATGATATAGTGGAGCAGAACATTATCGTAAGTATATACTAGCAGCGAATCGGCTCCAGAAACCGTGGTCGATATGACGGCCGCCGAAAGCTTTTCTATGTGTTGGATGTGCGAGTAATCCAGGGCTTTCTCGCGCGAGTAGAGTCGTACCTCAGACCGATTGTTGGCTTCCACTGCGACTATCAATATGTGATAATGCCAGCACATCCCGCCCCGGACTGTGAACTCTTGCTCGGCTTGGGGGTCGTCAAAGGTACGCCAGCGTCCACTGGCGACACTGAAATGCGCCAGTCCTCGTCGCCCTGCCACAGCAACGTATTTGCCATCGGATGAGATTGCCGCTGATTTCATGGGCCACTGTTGGATGAGGTACTGCGAGGGAACCTGCACCGTTTGCCAGAGAGATATGTCAGACGGCAAGGAGGTCACGTCCGGAACATCATGTCCCTTGTAGATCATGATACTGTCGGTCGAATACAACAAGCCCCGTGAAACATTGGCCGGCGTGAGGCAACCAGTCGCAGCATTACGAGCGATGTCGAGTACGTACAGCCGGTTATCAGCAAAGGGAAACAACGCCAATTCGCAGCCTCCGCCTATCCAGAAAGCTGTTCTCACACCATGAAGCCAACGCTCGTCGTTGGCTTCAGATTGCGCTCGATCTATGCTGAATGTGTTGGCACATGGTTTGCCGTACACAGTCCAAGTTGCCCAACCACGCTCGTATCCAGCAAAGAGGCAGTATCCGTCGGGCGAGTATGTCAGAGTTGTCAGCTTGCCTGTTGTAGCTGAGCCAACTGGCAACTGAATCTTGTGCGATAGCGGTATGTTACCAGTATAGTCTTTGACCAAGTAAACATCAATGTGCCCACTTGCGCAGCCAACGGCTATGAGCGAGAACCGAGCGTTGATGGCAACTTTGACCGCATGCCCATCTTTCGCCTCTGGTTCCCGGAAGCAAAAGCCCTGGAATAGACACTCGGGACTTTCTGGGTCGATGCTGCTCGAGTGTCTTCGTTGTACGGCATAAGCACGTCCATCATTTGTGATCCAGCACGTGAGATTCATTGGCCGATCGTAAATGATCTCAATCACAGCTGTTTTCCTACCGAGCCATGGCATGCGGCCGACGAGCTGAGTACTGGTTTGCGACACTCCGCTCTGAGCTACCCATTTGATGCACTGCAGGGCAGCTGGCTTCTGCGTAGCTACTACGAGCTCGTCGTCTAGCGCCAATGCTCTACTGATTCCTGCATCGATCCTGATCACCATCCGAAAGCGTATGCTGACCTCACGGATGCCCTCCCCTTCTCCAGAGGTTGCCACTGCATTCACAGTGCTCGGCTTGCGCAAATGACTGTATCCATCGGTACTCTGCTTGCGGTGGTGTCTGCTCGCTTCTGGCAGCGCCACCTGATAGACGCGCGTATTGGCGTCCATGGTAATAGAGTACATGATCATATATCCCAGAGCAGTCTGCACGACCACGAGCAGCGCATCAGGTCTTAGCAGCAGGGCCGTGTTGTAACCATAGGACTTGATGGACTGCGGTGAGCGCTGCACTCCCGCCAGAGCCAGAGTCGGTTTGGTCTGCCATACCATCAGCGAGGACCTCGTCAAGGTCAGGAAAACGCTGCCGCCCCGAGAGATGGTCGCGTCGACGATTTCGCTGTCCAAGGCCGATGGGCCCTCGGGTGCCGCGGGCTCGTCTGGGCTCTTTGCACGGCCATTCAGCGCCGGCTCGGACTGAGTCTGTTCGTGGGAAGCATCGCTAGGTGTCGAGGCAGAGGCGCTACTGGCACTGTCGTGGATTCCATCGTCCGAGTGCACAATGGCCGAGTCGTGGAGGGAGAGGGGGTGTCTGGACAGCGAGTAGACGTTCGGCGCGCCAATCGGCCAGTACATGGCAGGGTCACAGTCACGGCGGTTGGTGTCGTCTCATCGTATTGACGTCGTCGTACTGTCTGTCATGTGAGCATTCACTCGCAGGCAGCGCTGTAGGAGGTGATGGCTGTGCAATGGGGTCAGTTGCCTGGGCTCGTCAATATTCGACGAGCGAGTGGAAGGTACATGTAGGTACATACATGTACCTAGCTACTCCAAGTCCAAGAAATGCCTTGGCTTATTCAGCTCAGCTTCGGCTATGCACGAATGAGAATGACGCGGTCTTCCCTTCCCGTCGGCCCGGAGTCTGTCGCCAACCTCGAATAATCAACACTGCAGTACATTCATTAATCATTATACGGACACTCACAGGATCGGAGCACACCCCCTTCGCACTGAGAATAGTCAGTCGCCGGCAAGCACACACCTGCAGGACCTGGATTCTCCGCCCCGCCCCTCCCCGCCCCTCACCGCCGCCGACATGGACGACTTCCACAGTGACACCGACAGCGACTACACGAGTTACTGGCGCGACTGGGTGAGTACCTACCTTCCAGATGTGATTCGAACCGAAGCCCCCTGCCTTCCTTTTCGCCTGCTGCCGCCTACTTGATTGCTCGCTTGTTTGCTTGCTTGCCTCGCCGCATCTTCACTCACTCCCTCCACCCTCCCTCCACCCTCCCTCCACCCTCCCTCCCCGCTCTCCGCTCTCCTCCCGCCCCCCTCCCCACATCCACTCAGACTTCCTTGCACAACATGCCTTTCGACCGATTTGGAAACTAGCAGTTCACGCCTTGGAGCCCGCCATCTCTATCAAGCTCGCGGCCATCACGCATAATGCCTCCAGTCGTTCATGAAGTACCGTGGAGCGACAGCGTGCCTAGACCCAGTCAAAATTCAGCCGTGCCGAAGCTAACTATGGGACAGTTCATCTCTTCCCGAGGCAATGAATACTTCTGCGAGATTGACGAGGACTATTTAACGGATCGTTTCAATCTCACTGGGCTCAATACCGAAGTACAATATTATCAGTATGCTCTGGACCTGGTCACCGACGTCTTCGACATGGAAGTTGAGGATGATATGCGGGAACAGATCGAGAAGAGCGCCAGGCATCTCTATGGCCTTGTGCACGCTCGCTATATCGTTACGACTAGGGGTCTTGCAAAGATGGTACGTTACCTTATTCTAGCTCGAAAATGACTTGTCCCTCTCTCCTCCCCGCCTTCCCACTGACCCTTCTTATCAGATGGAGAAATTCAAGCAAGGAGTCTTTGGCAAGTGCCCGCGGGTGATATGCGAATCTCAGCATCTCCTGCCCATGGGTCAACACGATATTCCCAACACATCCAACGTGAAGCTCTACTGTGCCAAGTGTGAGGACATCTACAATCCGAAATCGTCACGGCATAACAGCATAGATGGCGCATACTTTGGGACGTCTTTTCACAACATCCTCTTCCAAGTCTATCCAGCACTCCAGCCACAAAAGACGCAGCGCAGATACGAGCCGAGGATCTATGGCTTCCGAGTGCATGCCAGCGCGGCGCTGATGAGGTGGCAAGAGGAACGCAGAGAGGAAATGAAAGATCGCCTCCGTGCAAGGCAGATAGAGACCGGGTTCGAGGAAGAAGACGAGGTCGACGAAGAGATCGATTCTGAAGATGATGAAGTGGATGAAGAGCAGCAGGATGGTATTGATGACATGTTTGAAATGCAACCAGCGCAGGCCGTGCAGTAGACATGGCATGAACGACAGCTCCCTCTTAGGCTCACGTGGAGCTGACAAGAAGAAAGGACGGTAATTGCGGAAGAGCATGGCTGTGCTCAGCCAGACGAACATAACGATAGCTCATTAAGGACGTACTAAGGTATACATCCTTGGAACAGTACTCGACCACCAGCGCCACGATGGTGCAGGCAGTTGTTTGACTTTGAGCCCCAGCATCCCGCCCGGAGAAGTCAGATAGCTCAGTCAGATGGTACCTATCGATGATGCCGCTGACTTGAGCACGCGAGCGAAGGCAGATGGGGAGCAGCAAGCTACAAGTCGGGTCAGAACAAACCATGGCGCGACAGAGCTTTAGAGGCTCGACTTGATCGCGCCGGCCTCCCAATGGTGCGATCAAAAGTGGCTTGATTGTGAGATGAGGAGTGCAGTCATGGGTGGTGGAGAAGCAGCATGGATTGCGGTGCAGGGAAATATTGCATAGGGACCTACAGGTAGGTAGCGTTCACCTTGAACACGCAAAGACAGAATACAGTCCTCATTTTCACTACCTCCTACGCAGCTGTGCTGCAGAGTCAAGCCACCTTCCCACGTGGCATGGGCGCGCCATTTCCCGCGCCAAGCCAAGGAACCACTCCCACTCCCACCACCATCCATGTTAGGTCAGGTACTGTATGTAGATCTCAATCACCCCTTCGCAGTTGTTGTATCTTGAGCCAATTCTTTCTTTCTTTTGGCTCAAGAAGACTGATAGTGAGACATTGAAGCATCCATCCATGCTAGTACTTGTGGGAACATGTAATTGTGGGAACGAAGGTAAAGGTACTCCCCCCGGCCCAGCTGATGATGATGAGGCAGCGAGGCTCATGCACACCACCAGCAGGCTCTAGCAGGGCAGGGGCCTTCCCGCTGTTACGTACAGTAGCTGCCTAGTGCCTGCCTACCTTACTGGATTGGATATACATGTACCTTCCAATATATATATATGTCAGAGATGATGGGGGAATCCGGGTGAAGTGGGTACCTCCTACCTCCTTCCTTCCTCCCTCCTCGAACCGGGTACGAGCGTGACTTTCTTTTAATATACTAACTACATTAGTTCTCTCTTTCTCTTTCTCTTTCTCTTTCTCTCTGTTCTTCCTCTTCTCTCTCTCTCTCTATATATAGGTATATACCCCATCAAGAAATCGCCTTTCCATACATCCATACCCTTCCTTACCTTACATACTTCTCCTCTCCTATCCTCCCCGGTTTCCCATCAGCAATGAAGCTCCATCTCGCCGTCGCAACGACGGTGCTGGCCTCTGCGCTGACGGCATCTGCACTTCCCGCATTACAAGATACCATCAATACCGGACCCGCTCCCGCAGTGGTGGCAGACTACGATGCAATTATTGTGGGAGGAGGACCTTCTGGTTTGGCAGCTGCGAGCGGTCTGGCGCGGGTCCGCAGACGGGTGTTGATGATTGATTCGGGCGACTACCGGAATCAGTACACGCGACGGATTCATGATGTGTTGGGTTTTGATGGTGAGTTACCTTACATGTACCGTGCTGATTCCGGCGGGGTGGGAAGGATGAAGCTTGATGAAGAGGTGTTTTTGTTTTGTGCCATTATTGATTGCTTGTTACAGGCGTTACACCGTAAGTGAAGTGATCGACGCGGCAATACTCCGGAGAATGGACAGACTGGGCTGTGATTCTTTTTTTTTTCTTTTTTCTAAGACAAATTTGCTTACTTTGAAACAATGTGCGTTTAGTGCCTACTTCCGCTGGAGAGCCCGTCAACAAATCTTGGAATATCCTACTGTCAAGTTGACCAACGGCACTGTCACCAAGATTGAATCCACTGGAGACGCCAAGGTCACTTCATTCAGCGTCACAGCCAACTTTACTTCTGATGGCAACCTGACGACGGTGACTGCTCGTAAGATTATCCTTGCGACTGGGCTGCGTGATATTGTGCCACCGGGTCTGTTGGAAAGCTGGGGCAAGGGAATCTATTGGTGCCCGTGGTGTGATGGCTATGGTAAGTGCACATCAACAGTTTTTCCCCTTTACGCCCCGAAACAAGCACAAATACCACTCAACTACGTGGACGCTGGTCTTTCATAGTCTGACGTCCAGCGGCAATTGGCGGCTAACCAGTCGTCTAGAACACGCCGATCAGCCATTTGGTATCCTTGGACCTCTCGACAAGTCGGGCAACACTCCACTCGAGACCTTGACGCTCAACAAGGATGTGATTATATTTGCCAATGGCACCGACACACCCGAGAACCGTGCTATTGTCGAAGGCAAGCTACCGGGCTTCGAGACCTGGTACAAGATCCACAATGTGACTGTTGAAAACCGGACCATTGTCTCGGTGGAGCGTCTCAAGGACGCCGGTCTACTGAACGAGGACCCCAGCAAGGCCACACTGCCAGAGCATGACCTGTTCCAAGTCAACTTTAGCGAAGGAGAGTCCGTGCAACGCGCCGCATTCGTGACCAATTGGCCTAGCGAGCAAAAGTCCAGTGTGGGTGCGGATGCTGGCGTATGGCTCTATGGAGGCAAACTTGCGGCGAATATATCAGCCGGCATGATCACCAACGTTCCTGGTAGGTTGTCTCTAAAACAAAACAAAATCGACGCGGTCTCGGCGTGGCTGACTCTGTCCCATGAACAGGTATCTATGCGGTTGGTGATGCCAACTCGGACAACTCGACCAATGTCCCTCATGCCATGTGGAGCGGCAAGCGTGCTGTAGTCTCCCTTCACGTGAAACTCGAGACGGAGAATGCGGAAGCTCAGATCGCCGCGGCCGGGGTCCACAAGAGAGCGCTCATCGAGGAGGACGAGAGAAGGGTATGGGAGAGAATGGAGGATGGGGTGCTTCATGCAGGTCCTTTTGAGCGGATGTAGTGTCATCACGTCGAGGCCATAAAAGATACTTTCTCATGAAGTAGGCATCCACTCAATCGCATATGCGCCGTTCTCCGTACCAGCCACTATCCGCGGAGAGCGAGTAGTAGCGTCTTGACGAGCAGCACATTTCTCCAGCTGCAGCAATCTCTTCTTGGTCGCAGGACTTGTCATTCCCGTTAATTTCGCTTCCCAGATTGCAGCGAGTTGGAGAGAGGATATGACATCCTCTTCTTCTTCTTCGCCAAGTTGTTGATGAGGGCGGTTCTTCTTTTCTTGAGGAAGAAGGAGAAGAAGAGCTCGGGCTTGTAATTCGCTGAGATTGGAGTAGAGATCTGGGAGGGTGGGATAAAGTCCTCGGGTATGATTCTCGTCGTCGTCGAGGACTTGGGAGATTGTATTGTGGCCCAAGGTGATGAGATTTGTCATTTGTTTTACTAAAGATAGAGAAGAAGATGAAGAAGATGAAGAAGAAGAAGAAGAAGAGCGATGGTTCTTCGTCTGCTGCTGCATGAGGAGGGCAGTTTTCTTAGTGGTGAAATCTACCACTGCTGTTCTCACTTGCTCGTGATGACGCACACTTTTGCCATCATCATCGTTATCATGTCGAGGCAGCAGCTCGCAAGCGGGACAACGACATGTGAAACCCCATTTTTGCGCTTTAGTTTGCCGTTCGGGTCGGGAGAGCAAGATGCTGAAATATGCTATCTGCACTTCCTCGCCTTCGTGGAGATTGCGGAGGGCATGTACGACCATGCGACCTTCACGACGACGACGACGACGACGACCCAAAGCGGTTTTTTCGGCGGCCGTGATAGTGGTGGTGGTGGTGGTGGTGGATGATGGATAATAACAGACGTGTGCATTGGGGACGCAGGAGTGATTGATTCTCGCAATTTGAGCAAATAATGCACGATGGTTGCAGCCTGTGCCATTACCCACATCGACATTGAAAGCGTTGGTCTGCATAATACTAGCCACGCGGACCATTTCTTCGACAGTTGCGGCATCAAAACCACGCTCTGTGAGCTTCTCGCGGAGTCGCTGATCCCGCTGAGGCACTTCATGATGGCTCAAGGCGAGATAACGTCGTTGGAGTGCATCGTCGGAGCCCGGTTTGCGCAGAGAGATGAATTGCTCGTAGAGTTGAGGCAGGTCGTCGGTGGGCTCGAGCAAGATTAGAGGGGCCTCGCGCAGAATCTCGCTGTATGCGGGGATGCTCCGGGTGGTGAATAGGCCGAGACCACGTCCTTCTCCAGATGATCGGGCTTGCACGTGGGATGACGGTCCCCGGAGGAGAGCGATGGGATCTGGACGGGCGGACAGCCAGTTGCTCGCAGCGAAATTGCTGGTTTGGTATATGACGGGCGCCATGGCAGACACCCAAACTATGTACGTAGGTACATTAGGAACCCAGAGCTCGACTGGCGTAGATGCATTGGCCTGTCTACCCTATCTTGCCGACATTGATGTTGGTGAAGATACTGTATTTCCACCTCAAGTTTGGTGTTGTGTTGCAGCGGAATGGCGGATGGAGGCAAGCTTCTCTTGGCGGGCCTTGGCGGGCCTTGGCAGTTGCTTAAATTCGTCTTCTTCTCTCTCCAGACTCCCCAACAGACAATCCCTGCTGGGTGTAGTCCTACCAGTGGCGCAGATGGAGTCGGTCGAGCTACCGAAGATCCGATACCACACCTCCATGTCCCATCCGGGCATCCCTAGACGAGACGAGACGAGAAGCCCAGTGGAGCCGCTGAAGTCGCAACACCGGATCACGACGCTTCGGCTCTCGGGTGGAATGACATGATGATCCATGAAAGAGATTGCCAGATTGGAAGTATAGCGAGCGCATGCGACCGACGGACCCACACGGCCTGGTCTACTGCGCCAGTCCACGATAGTAACCTTTAGGTACCTAGGTATACATAGAAGCAGGTCGAAGCAGGTAGATACTGCACCTGGACTCTGCTCTCTCTGTCCATCACTCTCAAACGCCCGAGCGACGGGCACACCGCACGACATGGCAGACAAAAAGGTTGCCGCCACCACCGAGACCATCGGCTCAGAGAAGGACAGCAACAATCAAATCAGTGACAATGACAACAACAACAACCACAACAACAGCAGCAACAACAACATTTCGTCCCTCGCGCAGCCAGCAAAGACGAGGTGGGAGCGCTCGTGGCCGACCATTGCATGCGGAGCAGGACTCTTCAGTGATGGCTACCTGCAGTCCGTCATCGGCCCCGTCAATACCTGCTTAAAGACCATCTACGGGACAGCATATACCGGCAGCAATGCTGCGCAGAATGTCACCTCCATCGCATTTGCGGGAACTGTTTTGGGACAATTGGTTTTCGGATATACAAGCGACCACTACTCGCGCAAATGGTCGCTCCTCGTGTCCACTATCATCTTGTTCGTCTTTGCCGCCTTGTCTGCCGGCTCGTACGGCGCGGGAGGAACACTGAGTGGAATGATTGCTGCCCTCACTGCGTATCGCTTTCTGCTCGGAATTGGCATCGGGTGAGTATTGCGCACCTTTGGTTGGTATTCGAACGCACAGCTGATACCTGTCGCAATCAAGCGGAGAGTACCCTGCTGGCTCTGTAGGCTGTGCAGAGTCGACTGGCGAACTCAAGGAGGGCCATCGCAACAGGTGGTTTTGTCTCTTTACCAACACCCAGATCGACTTTGGCTTTACTGTGGGCTGTCTAGTGCCAATGAGAACGAGTCTCCCCCATTCCCTCGAGTCTGCTGGTCATCATACTAACAGTACGCAGTTATCACGCGCATCGCCCCCAACAATCTCGGCTTGGGTAAGTTGCAATTCTCCAGACATGTGAAGAGGCACAACTGTGCAGCTATGGCCTGTGCACTGACACATCGCAGTCTGGCGTCTTTCCTTAGGATTAGGTGTGGTTCCACCTCTCAGCTTGATGTACCTTCGTTTCAAGATGAAGGAGCCAGAGTCATTCGCGCGTGAGGGTTTCGTACACGTCAAGACCCCGTACTGGCTTGCGCTCAAGTTCTATGGCCCTCGCCTTTGTCTGGTTGCGGGCATCTGGTTCATCTACGACTTCTTGACCTATCCATTCTCCATCTACTCCAGCGCGTGGATCGCTGTGATTCAGCCCGACGCAGCGTTGTGGCAAACCTTTGGCTGGTACGTATATTTTGTCATGGTCTCGACTATCGCTCGGGAATACTTTCTTTTCCAATTCACTTGCTTACTCATTACCAGGTCTGCGCTCGTGAATTTCTTCTACCTCCCTGGAGCCATTTTTGGTAGCTTTACTTCCGACTGGATGGGTCCTCGTCGCGCTCTCATGACCTTTGTCATTGCACAAGGTGTAGTCGGTAAGAATCCACGGGACATCGCCCACATCGTGTCTGAGGCAATCGCTCACAATACCCCGTTTCGTAGGCTTCATCATGTCGGGCTGCTACGGCTACCTCAAAATGCCGCAAAACATCGGCGGCTTCGTAGTGGTATACGGAATCTTCCTCGCGCTCGGTGAGATGGGACCTGGAGATAATATAGGCTTAGTAGCGAGCAAAACGTGCGCGACTGGCATCCGAGGGCAATACTATGCGATCGCTGCGGCATGTGGCAAGATTGGGTACGCCAGTTTCCGTTCCGTCTTTTTTTTTCTTTGTTGCTAGTGACTGACTGACTGACTCACTGACCCTTTCTCGCAGCGGCTTCATTGGCCAATACATTTTTCCTTATATCCAAGATGCTGGCGGGCCGGCAGACAGTGTCCGTGCGGGGCAATATCCATTCTACGTGGCGTCCAGCCTATGCTTTGTGTCCGCTTTTCTCGTATGGTGCTTGCCCACGATCAACCAGGATACGATCGAGAAGGAGGACATCCAGTTTCGAGAATATCTGGAAGCGCACGGCTTCGATACTACGAAAATGGGTGATCAGCAGTGGCAGAGGACACAAAGTGTGCATTCTGCACGTGCAGAGGAGAGAGATGGTAAATCTCAATGAATGACCTCAGGAGCCACGGCAGTCTTATAGAGGAAGCAGCAGAGACAAATCAAATATTGATTAGAACTCCACTACCCCACGTCCTCAAATTGCGCGCCTCAAATTTCCCTCGCGTCGTGCACCTGACGCGTCCCGTCACTTCACTTCACCTCACCTCCAGTTCCCATCCTCACTCCCGTCGTGTGTGTCTGTGTGTGTGAACCTCTCTACCTCCAAATTTCACCACTCCACCTCCCCGCTTCTTCATCTTCTTCAACAACAACAACAACAACAACAACAACAAACAACAATGTACGCCGAACAAGCCCTCAAACTCGTCCACGACGCCCGCCGCACCGAAAACCTTCCCCATCTACCTCCTTACAACACCACCGTCATCCGCGCCGTAACCAAAGAAGTCCGAGATTTAGATCGCGAAATCAACACGCTTTTGGCACCCTATGCCATTAGCAGTCAGAGCACACCGAACCACAACAACAACAGCAACAGCGCGAGATCGACGACTTCTTCCTTCAATCCGCACGAACATCCTCAATTGGCGTGTACGTTATTAGTCAATCAATTATCCATGCGGAGGAATAAAAGGTGTTTACTCGCCTATCATCGTACTCGGACGGAGAAATTGGAAGGGTTTTGTTGGCAAGGGAGAGATGTAGTGGAGTTGGGGAATTCTGTGGCTGCTTTTGCGGATTCTTCTGCTTCGAATACAAATACGAATACGAATACGAATATTCTGGATGATGATGATGATGATAACAACAACAACAATAAACAAAACAATATCAACACCACAGCAGATCACACATCGACGACAACATCAACGACATCAACTCTCTCCTCGGAAGAAGAACAATATACACATGCCTACTCCTCTCTGCTCGCGGCTTACAAGGGTCAATGGACGGAAATTGATTTGACGGGGAGTGTGGAACCTCCGCAGGACATTTTCATCGATGTGCGCGTGTTGAAGGATGCGGGCGAGATTCAGACGGAATATGGCAGTATCACGTTGACCAAGAATAGTCAGTTTTATGTGCGAGCGGGTGATGTGGAAGGGTTGGTCCGGCAGGGGTATTTGCAGAAGTTGGGATGATACATGTCATATTGGGAGGATCAAAACAATAGTTCGAAATCTAGGTATCTATCTAATATGACAAGGGGACATGACAGGACATGACAGGACATGATGTGACGAGGTTACTCGCAGAAGAGTGAGCGAGCGACAAGATAGTTCGAGAGCTTCATCTGCTGAGCATGCTGAACTTCTTGGCAAATGCCCTCGCTTGACACCATCTTCTGCTCGTGCCCTTTTTCAGACCCTCCCCGCTCTGCCCGCCTGAATAATCTCTCCCGTATGCGGATCGTCTGCTCGAAGCACCGGCCACCCCTGCCCATCTGCTTTGGCCAGCGTCAGTTCCAGCTTCGTGCCCATGATCTTGAATTTGCTCTCGCCAGGCTTAATGGGACCATACAGCTCCATTCTCGTCTGATATGACTTGGCGTCGCTCGTGTGTAAATCCAGCTCCACTGTGCCGCCACTTTCGTCAAATGTCACCTTTGACCTCTCCTTGTCAATCTTCTTCAGGTAGAGCGAAGCTATGACCGAGGTCGCTGTCTGGTAAAAGTCATTCCGCACCTCCTTCAACGCCTCCTCTTCATCGGCAGCCTTGGCCCGGCCCACAAAGAGATGTCGGGACTTGGTCCGACATCCTGCAATTTTCATGAATTGGTCAAACTCGAGCACGCGTCTTTTGCAGCATGTCCAGCCCTTGCTACCTTCGTGGAAAAGAGCTTGACCCGGGTGATGCACGCATTCTTCCCCTTCTCGATCCTGTCCGTCTTGGTATACCACCCCACACGACTTCCGCTTGCACGTTGCACCCTGGGGTATGGGAATGCTCGGATCGTCGTCCTCGTCTTCAGGCGGCGCGGGAGTAGTCGAGGCTCGGGCAGTTGGAGCTGCCAGAGGTGCCCGCGAGACGGGAGGAGGCAGCGCGTTCTCATCCTGCGTGGGCGTGGGTGTAGGCGCAGCTTTCCTAATTTGTGCTTCGAGCTCTTCGTCGGTCTGCGGCGGTTCGCGAACGGTCGGCGTGTCGTCAACGGTCGAGTGCGTGCCTGTGGTACAGGGTGGAATGTTCATGAACTCGTCGAAGGTGAGCACACGGGGCTTGCAGCACTTCCATCCTGCGCGACAGGGTGATCAGGATGTCGGTATTGGTGACGGTAGAGAGCGAGAGAGGCAGACATACCTTTCTGGCCTTCGTGAAACTCGGGTGGTCTACTTGCGTCAGTCTGCTCAGCTCATGCGGGAATGAACTAGGAGAAGCAAAGCACAGAAGGCATATTGATATGAGCCAACCGTCCGTCTTACCCTGGGTGGTAGTGACAGACCTCGTCGGCGTCTGTAAAGGTCTTGCCGCAGCCCTTGCGCACACATTTATCTCTCCCCATCCCTTCTGACTGCCACTAATCACCACGTTGAGGTAGCCAGATCCGGAGAAGGCTTGGCCAGGTGATGATGTGGATGTGGGCTGAGAGCCACCGGAGGTGGTCAAGGTCGGTAAGCGATGTGCAGTGTCAGCAATGGATAGAGGTCTGGACACAATGTCTATACCGGACGTATTCACGAAAAAGGACGGTGCGGTTCTTGTCGTTCTTGATACGTTAGGTGGACACTTTGATGTCCATAGCTCTTTCTTCTTTCTTCTAGAACTTACCCTCCCTCCTACATGTACCTTGCCTAGTGAGGTAGAACTAGTAGAACTACATACCTACCTTACCTAAGCTTCCAGAACCTACTGTACTTAAAACTGCTCCCTGGGACGGAGCTCTAGCCTGGGGCCCTAGGCACACGTAAATTGAACTACATTACATTATGCATCTTTGATTTCCATCTTGGATGCATCATGCAGCATCACAGCACGAGCGGAACTACCTAAGGCATGAGAGCAGCATCTAGGCTTCTGCAGCACAGTCTGCGCTTGACCTTCTTTACTCACGAACATTGCACTCTCTGCAAACCCGTCAAAGATGTTATGAGCACAATCTGGGATCGTCGACCTTTCGAATACGAGGAGATCGATATTCTTGCCCCTGAAAATAACAAGTGGAAGCAGCTGTATGAGTTCGACATCCCAGTGGTATATCGTCGCCTGCATTGTGCCTTTGAATGATTTGACGCGCTGACATGGCAATAGCTACATATTGATCGCACGTCCTCGTCGAATGGGACGACATCCGCGGCCGCTCGCAAATTGAAGCATAGATGCACGCAAGAACAACTCGAGAAAGTCATGGACGAGGTTGAGAACAGCTGATCGATGACGATTCTGCCAACAATCTGGATGCTACACATGAGATACATGTACCTCATAACGCATCTTCGACTTCGTTGTGAGGCTACCTTCAAGCATCAGACTCGTGTATGGTACGAACGGTACTACAGAGACGTAAGTGACAACATCGCCGCTACCATGTAGTCACGCCATCAGGTGGACAAATACGAGCACCAAAGTGCATCAGGACTAGAAAATGACCAGTCCGATCAGTAGTGGGATGAAGCTGTCAGTGCTTACATAGCAGACTCTGGCTTCTACCCATTAGACCCGAGATAGAGTCATCAGTCGCGCCACCCGAGCATGATTGGCAAGGAGTTCATAGGAGGTAGCAACATTCATGAATTGACCTGTGCATAGCAGCTTTCTCAAAGCCACATGGCTCATGTCATAGTCCATTTCTTACAGCTGGTGTCGGCGGAGGCCTCCTGGCCGTTCTGTTTCCACTCGGAGCCTCCGGATTCACCTGGCAGGACGAGATTCGTGCCGTGTAGTGTGCCGTGCTGTATTGGGAGCGGCATCTGTGCCTGCACGCATGGTCTCTTGGCTTCTAGCACAGAGCGTTCATCATCCAGATGAGCCGTTCGCGCATGAGCCAAACGTTCTAAATGTGTATCTCCAGTGCCTTCAGCCAGAGCTGCTGCGCCTCACCCACCCCTTTGCAGTATGGCGTTCATGTGCGTCTGGGTGTTCTTGTACGTCGTGTCCAAGTAGTTCAACTTCTTTTCCAGATTCGCAATCTCCGTCTTGACATCTGCAGCCTCTTTCGCCTGACGCTTCTTCACATCTTCGGTCGTCGTAAGCACAAACCTAGTCCCGGACCCAATCATTAGCTCTTGTCCAGTCCAGACCGCATGGGTTCAGGGGGAGTAGCTAGCTGGTATAGCCGGAGCCAGCCTCGGCTATGGTATAGCAGCCCCAACTTTGGAAAGAGGAGTTGCTTACATCTTTCCCACTCCATCATATACCGGAGTTTCCTTGGGTAACGTATCCAATTCTACTGCGCTCAATTGCAACAATCGGCTCTCACGGTTCTTCGAGGTGATTTGCCCGCGGACGATCTGGAGTTGCTGGGATGCGAAGGCGGCTTTCTGCTCGATCTCTAGGAGGAGCTGGCGCGCACGGCTTGATCAGCATGAGTGGAAAGAAAGAGGCGGGAGGAGGACAAATAACCTGCTGGAGCTTCTCGTTGGGGATGGCCATGAATTGATGCTGCGACAGCCTTCTCTCGCACGGGACGACGCTTGAGAGTGCGTTTTGTCGTTCAAGGTTCAGGAAGGTTGGGGGTATGCGGGCTATATTCCGTGCTTGCTGGCTTTGCTTGCCTCCTGCTTGCCTGCTTGTTGCCTACCTTGCTCTGCCTGCCGCGGCTCACCGTATATCAATTGTGGCCTTGGTTTGACCTGCTGACTGGACTGGGACCGTATCGCCGCATCATCAACCATTGTACATTAAGTATTACAGCTTCAACTCTCCGACCGCTCCACAAAGACATTCGCTGCCTGGCTGCCTGCACCACCGTCTACTCCAAGAACATCAAGTGCAGTAGCTTGCACCGATCCCGAACATCCTTCGATCTTTGTCCCCAGCCTTAAGTCCGAGCATGGTAGCCTGGCTACTACCATCTATACCATATCCGCCCGCGCGGGATGATGGGTACTGGGCTCCAATCACGTCGACTCTGGACTGGTGCGAAGAGGTACGAAATACCTATTCTCCATGTCGATACTGTCTTTGCCAAATAGGCATCTCAGACGGCCGTGAAAGAGCGGAGCTAATTCTGAGCAGAACTACTATGCAACGCAGTACTCTGCTGAGATTGTGAACACCCTCACGAATCTTCTTTTCGTTTATCTGGCCTTCCGCGGCGCTAAAAACTGCATACAACATGGCCACGATCGTATGTATAGCAATGTGTGCAGAAAGTGTTCACGCCACATACTGTCCTCTCGACAACTACATGTTGTAGCGAAGACTGCGACATCAGCAACAGTCAGAGGCAATCGAGACACGTGCTTACCTTGTGCCCGTCGCAGAGATCTTTTTGGTCACCTTTATCGGATACTTTCTTGTGGGCTCGGGAAGTTTTGCTTTCCATTCAACTCTCAAGTAAGCACTCTCAGAAGGCAGTCACCCTCCAGCGAGTTCCCAGAGCAAGACGTCCGCGGATTTGAAATACCTTGAGACACTTGCTTACCTACCGGTCTCATGTAGATACCCATGGCAGCTGGTTGATGAGCTCAGCATGATTTACACCACGTGTTTGATGTTCTGGGCTACATTCTCACACAAGAGGCAACGATGGATTCAAATCGCTATTGGGCTCGGCGTAGCTGCGCTGGCTATCTTTATTACCCTGTACTACCACTACCTGCAGGATCCAACATTCCACCAGAACGCATATGCTATCCTCACGATTGTTGTGCTTGGCAGGAGCATGTATATCATGGAGAGGGACATTCGTCCATATTTCCGAGGTCGTCAAGAGGAACATGAGAGGATGTTGCGGGACGCATCAGTATCTGGAGCCACGAGACTGAGAGAGCAAGAGAAGGATGATAGAGATCGTTGGATATTGAAGCAGATGTGGACAATGATCATCCTTGGGCTTGCGATGTTTCTGGGAGCATTTGCAATATGGACTCTCGATAATGAGTATTGTGGTACCCTTCGCAAATGGCGTCACGAAGTCGGCCTACCCTGGGGCCTCTTACTCGAAGGACATGGCTGGTGGCATTTAGGCACAGGGACCGGCGCGTACTTTTACATTGGTAAGTCCGACGACGGTACATGAAGGTGCACTTGCTGATGAGGTATGACAGTGTGGGGTATCTGGCTGCGACACTGTTTGAATGGTCGCGCAGATGAGTATGAGCTGGAGTGGCCCAGCGTGTTCACATCGCTGCCAGGCATTGTTCGCAACAGAAAGCCATTGCTCAACGGCTCGGCGAAGAAGTTGAGCTGATTGGTAAGCTCGTGAGTACATTTGGTCGTGATGCAAGATTCAAAATCAGGCATGTGAAAGCAGAACGAATACTACCTCCTACAGTACAGTACAGTACAGTACAGTACCGCATGATTAGCCGAGAAAAGTGCAGCGCAGATCCTTGGAGCTCCTCTGAAGCTCTCCACCAGCATGTGACGGTGTGCTGTGCTCTGCTATGGGTGGACTCCGATCCACTGGCAGCTAGTTAACCGGTCCGAGTCACGTACTGTGTACCCTGCAGATGGCAGAGTGTCTAGGACGTCAGCCGGCGCGCATATCCACCATCGCACCTTGGTGAAGGAAATCACTCTTTCACAATCCATTGGGATATGGTCTGTGTGCAGGTGTGGTTTCCACAGGCTGTGAAGAGAATGTGAGAGTTGCCAGTGCCTCCTAGTGTTTAAGCGCATTACCTCCTGCTTTGTCTGTGTTCTGCTGCAGAATCGAGATGTTATTACCGTTGCCAGGTTCAGAGTGGAGCAAGCAAGCGATTGAGTTTCGAGCTATACCATCTAGTTCAGGTAGGAGGTACAAGTGTAGGACCGTTGAACCGAGAGCACTCTCACCCACTCACACACACAAAGCTGACACAGTTTCCGCTTGTCCAGCAGCGCCTACAACAAGTACCTACAGGAACACAAAGGGCCAACAGCAACAAGAATAATGGTCGCCTGACGCGTTGCTTTCCATCATTTCTTTTTTACCTAAGGTATGATCGTCTTTGCACAGACGACAGAAGGAGAGTGGAGTCCTGGAGCGGAGAGGATTGGCGCTGCGCACTTTGCCGACCCGCAGCAGACGCACGTCACGTCGATGATCAAATGACTGTTTCTGGAAACCAAGTGGGTTGGAAAACTCACACACGCTCGTCCCATTTATTTACACACCAGACAAGTCACACAAGGGGGATGCTGATGAGGGAGCTGATGAAGTCATGGTTCTATCCACTGTGTCGTGTATCTTCCACAAGACTTCTATGTGTTGAAGTGAATGAATAAGTTGCATACTTTTTTGATTGAGTATCTGTCTAGTGGATATATATATATGTATGCTGACTTATATGTATGCCTGTTTGTATCAAACAGATCTTATAAGTTATGTATTACGTAGTTTGGAAGTTACTTAAGTTATATATACTAATATACTCTAGGTTAGATACCTAATATACCTAGGTTATATAATATGCCTAATATGCCTAGTATGTCTAGGGTATCTAATATGCCTAATATATGTTACGTATATAGGTTAGCTAATATAGGTTATCTGATATACCTAAGTTCTATAGTTCTATTAATATCCCCCTACCTTAGTACTAAGGTATCAATCCAATCCGGCTAATAAGAGCCCTTAAAAAGGGTATTAGTTATTATAGGTATTGTTTTTATTACTGCAATCGACTCTTTACTGCGATCGTAAAGGTTGTGCGGTCGCGCAGTTATATAATCGACTCGTTACTACTATCGTACGGTCGTTACTATTGCCTACCCTCGTATACCCTAAGAGCCTTTCTGAACTCTACGAACGCTAGTCGTAGTAGTAGCTTCGTAAGCCCGTCTGCGACTATACGGTTCGTCGGTATCTATTGAATATCTACCTCTTTACTTTCTATCTTCTCGTACTGCTAGCGCTCTTGAATAGCGATGTATTTCGTCCGCGAGTAATACGCCTATAGGTTCTTCGCGAGTACGATAGCCCCGGTATTATCGCCGAAGATTACTATCGCTTGTGTCTGCCCTTTACCTAACTGTTCTAATAGCCGTCTTAACCAAATCGCCTCTTTATATACTTAGGTCTAGCCTATTAGTTCGGCTTCGTAGGTAGAAAGTACTACTGTAGGCTATCGTTTCGAGCTCTACGTAATAGCGCCGCTGCCTAGGTTGAACGTATAACCGGCGGTTAATCGTCTCGTATCGGTATCGCCGGCCTAATCGGAGTCGGTATAGCCGTAAAGATCGGTAAGTTCGCCCGTAAATGTAAGTTTATAGTAAATAGTACTACGGAGATAACGGAAGATATCCGTTACTACTACGTAGTATTCGGTCGTCGGGTTACTAGCGAATCGACTTACTACTAACACTACGTATATAATGTCTAGTCGTATACCTAGTATCGTATATATAAGTAAACCTACTACGCTCTAGTATTTAGTACGGAATACGTCGGCAGCTTGATAGCCGTTCGGTACGGGTATTAGTTTTCGGCTCGGATCGAGTAGAATAGCTTTGATCTTTACGTTGTTCTATATATCGTATCTCTTCAAGAACTGCTCGATATAGTTACTCTAGCTTAGGTAAATAGTACGTATAGCGCGGTTACGTTTGATCGTTATACCTAGGTAGTAATAATATAGCCCTAGGTCGCTTATCTCGAATCGATTACTAAGGTGTTTCTTTACGCTATTGATTTCCGTAATATATAGACCTATAATAAGTAAATCATCTACGTAGACTACGATAAATGTTTTATCCTTTACAAACACACTTATGTCTGCGTCTAGAGTAGTGAATCCGGCCGCTTCTAGGTACGTAGTTAATATAGCGTACCAAATGCGAGGTAACTGTCGGAGTCCGTAAAGCGCTTTAAGCAGTAAACAGACGTTATTAGTTCCGTCGGTAAATCCGTCCGGTTGTTCTATATAGATAGGCTCTTTACTATCGAGGGTACCGTAAAGAAACGCTGTCTTTACGTCTATCTGCTCGATTTCGTAGTCTCTAGCTATAGCGATAGCGAATAGTACCTTGTAGCTTATCGGCTTTACGACTAACGCGTAGGTTTCGAGGTATTCACTATCTTGTATAAACCCTTTTACTACCTAGCGGTACTTATACTTTACTATATTACCAATTCGTTTGATTTTGAACACCTACCTACCTTTAAGGATCTTGCTATTTGCTTCTAATCGTTTGATTACTCGCTATACTACGTTGCGCTATAGTGAACGGTGTTCGTCGTCTAGTGCGGGCTTCTAGTTACTCTATCTACCGCTACGGAGCTTGGCGTCGTCGTATATAGACGGCTCGTACGGCTCTGTAGCTAGTAAATAGCTTATAAGTATAAGAAGTAGTAGGTTGAATTAGGCGGTATCGTTAGTAGCGTTACTTTCGTATTACTAATAGAGGTATCTCGGTTTACGCTATCGTTTGCCTTCTTGAATAAGTTCGGCTATCGGTACGTTAATACCGATTGTTTTAGGTCGTATATTTGATACGTACCCCGGAGGTATAGATAGTAGTAATTGCTCGTAGCCTAGCTGTAGTAACTCGTAGTCTCGTAACTCGTAGTTCGTAGACTCGTAGTTCGTAGACTCGTAGCCTATCTATAGTAACTCGTAGCTATAGTAACTGTCGCTCGTTATAGAGCGAGTTCTTTTTAATAATAGTAGGTAACCTATTGTTGGTCGTTTTGAGGATAGACCCGCTTTTTCTAGTGACCCCCCGGATTTGGCCGGGGTATTAGCGGAAATAATTGGTTGTTAAGCTGTTTCTACTGTTTCTTTGTCTCCCCCTAGCTCTACTACCGTATTATCTACGTCG
>JH792550.1:53948-81265 GCA_000291705.1 Sphaerulina populicola P02.02b
TTACTATCGCTCGTAGTAACGCTAGTACAGTTAGGGTATAGTTTATCGAAGTCTACGTCGAAGCGCTATTATAGACGCCTAGGGTTCTCGGAAGTAACGAGATAGTGCCCGTTACCTTTGAACCCTAGTAACTATTCGATTCTAGCCTTAGTACTAATTAACTTGTTCATATCGGCAGTTAATCGATAGACGTATACTTTGTAGCCGATGATTCGTATATTAGCGAGGTACGGTTTATTGCCTGTCTATGCCTCGTATAGAGTGACTATCAACCTACGATATAGTAATCGGTTCCGTAAATACGTAATTCCGTGTTCGATTACTAAGGACTAGTAACGTAGGTCAAGGTTTAGTAAATATAGTATAGTAGACTGCGTTTTCTGTTCGATTACTTTGTTGTAGGCTTCGGCGGTACCGTTCTATTAGTATTGTTCGGTACTAGATAGGTATAACGTAATCCCCCTATTTCGGAGCTATCTAAGGTAACTATCGCTTATATTCTTACCCCCCCTATCTTAGATAAGAAGGGTCGTAAAGCATTCGGGGGTACTGTTTGTAGTAATAAATTCTTCTATAGTGACTAGCGCGTCGGAGCGTCGTTGAATTGGTTTAGTAACTCCCTACTAGCTCTAGTTATTAATAATACTAACAAAGTATTTGTACCTGTCGAATAACTCGATTGGCGCGTATACTACGTCGGTATAGATAACGTCTATTTTGTAACGTCCGCGTAGAAGGTAATAAGTATATAGTTTTAATAACTATCGGCCGAGTACGTAGCTTTTATAGATATAGTAACTATCGTCGCGTATTGATTCTATTCCGGTAGCTATAGTTTGGAGTTTGATTAGGCCGCGTTCGCTAAGGTACGCTATTCGCTTATACTATAATCGGAGTAACTTATCTACGGAGTAGGCGGCTCCGTAGAATCCGGTAACTAGTAGTTAAGATAGTTATTCTTAGTGCATATCTAGTATTAGCAATCTACTAGTGATTGTTGTAGTAAACTCGTTACCTCCCTACGTAAAGGTAAGGCCGTTACTCGTTTTCGAGATGCTCTAGATGTATAGCTACATAGCGTTAAGTAATAGGAGGTTGACGCCTACGCTTAGTGAATACTACGTATTAGGTATCTAGATCTACCTACTATTTCTGCATCGAATCCGTAACGTACCCTAACCAATTAGTATAAGTTTGGCGCCGCTAATGCTATTAGACACCGCCGCAGAGTCGATAGTGTCGTAGGTTCCGCCGATAAATAGGTCTTTACGACCGATAAGTGATCCGGTCGCTCTACTATCGAGGATAAAGCAATCGTAAAGGTTAATACCTCGGTAAATAGCTATATATTCGCGAGTAGCGTCGTAGGAGGTAAAGTATATTGCTTTACCTATTAGCAATACGTTGTGACTTCCTTCGTTCTTTGCGACAGCTGCCTTGTCGCCAAATACGGCGTCGTCGGTAGTTTTTCGCTTTTTGTCCGAAGTGGTAGCGGCGGCGGTATTACTGTTTCGATCGATCTACCCCTAAGGTACCTTACTAGCGTCTACGGTCTAGTATGTACCCTTGTGTCGCTTGCTATAGTGTTTGTAGATAGGGTAGTCGAAGGTTCGTCGCTACTATTGGTTGTAAAGCGCTATATTACTATCGCTCTAGATACGACTAGCGTATTCTTCTACTTTTCGTCGTACGACTACTAGGCTAACTACTGCCTAAGGTATACTATTGATAACTATCGGAACTAGTAAGTACTATAGGTTGAAGGCAGTAATGAATTCTTTAAACGCGTTACTTAGTCCGCTAAGGTAAGCCTGTACTAGGTATAACTCTAGTAGTACTAGTCGATCGTAAATAGCGACCATTCTATCGTAAAGTTCGGTAAACTTGGCGCTATAGTCGGAAATGTTAGTACAGCTAGCGAGTAAGAGTATCGTAAAGCTATAACATAGTTCTTAGTAGCGACCTAAGCCGGCAATCTCGAATTCGGGTCGTAAACGTATATCGATAGTAGTAAGAATAGGTTCGTAAATTGCTTCGGCTATTTCGAGAAGTAATCGAGCGATTAGGCTATAGTATTCCTTTACTAGCGCGTAAGCGCCGAGTTGTTTCTCGCTCTAGCTCTCGAGCCGCTATTCGTAGGCTTCGTTACTCTTAGCGGGTATCGTTACTACTAGAGTGTTGTCGGTAGCTAGTATAACGATAACTTCTGTTCGCTTAATAGGTATGAATTTGCCGGTCGAGACAGTAGTACTATAACTACTAATAATGATTTTGTTAACAATACGCGAGCGCTAGAGTGTCTACTATAGTAGGCTATTAAGGCGAGTAAGTAGTAGCGATCGTATGTTATTAGATATAGTGATAGTAATAGAGCTATCGATAGTAAAGTGTACAAGGAGGTAGTTAATAATCGTAATAAGCGTAATAAGCGTAATAACCGTAATAAGCGTAATGAGTGTAATAAGCGTAGTCGTAATAGAAGTATATACTATTCGAGTATTAGTATTGATTGTCTCTTTACGTAGATATAGATTGTTATCGTCGTCGCTATTGTCTCTCGCTTATATTAGGTATCCGTAATTCGTATTACTACGTAACTCTATTTTTCTTGGTTAGGTATCGTAAATCGGTCGGTTTCCGTTGTTTGCTATATATCGGTCTGTTTCTATATGTTTGCTATATACGGTTGTGCGCTATATGTCGGTATAGACGTATTATCGATAGTATAGACGTATTTGTAATAATTTGGTAGATATTTTGTAATATAGTATATTAGTATAATAGTATAGGTTAGAAGTTCGTATAGCTCGAAGTTCTATAGTAGGGTATACGTAACTATTATACGTAACTGTCGTATAATACGTTCGTATAGTATGATTAGTTCGTTCGTAACTATCGAATAATACGTCGTATTGTCTAATTAGTTCGGTTCTTGTCCGTAATTATAAGTTATACCTTAGAAGCTTCTAGTATAGTTCTTATAGCCTAAGGCTATACGTTTTTCTAATACTAGTATAGAATATACGCGTAGACCGAATTGGGAAGGTTGTTTCTTCTAGTAATATATATAATATAGAAACCTACGGAATACCCGGGCTTATAACCTATTGAAGTAAATAAATAAGTTGTATACTTTTTTGATTAAGTGTCTGTCTAGTAGATATATATATATATATACTAACTTATATGTGTGCCTGTTTGTATTAAATAGATCTTATAAGTTATGTATTACGTAGTTTGGAAGTTACTTAAGTTATATGTACTAATATACTCTAGGTTAGATACCTAATATACCTAGGTTATATAATATGCCTGATGTGCCTAGCATGTCTAGGGTATCTGATATGCCTAACATGTGTCACGTGTGTAGGTCAGCTGACATGGGTCACCTGACATGCCTGAGTTCTGTGGTTCCATCAACACCATGTACCTTACCGTTGCAACCATTCATAACATGCGGAATTACATGTAGCTACGACGCACGCACGCACCTTTGCCGCGCGCGCGGCTCTCTCTCTCTCTCTCTTCATCATCTCATCGTTCTAGATTTTATTGTAGGGGATGGATGGTTTTTTTAGGCTTTGTTGTTGCATGGTCCACCACGTTATGCGGGCATGGACCATGGACCAAGCGTAGTCAGACTGGAGTACCGCCCGGGCTGTACAGTAAGAGTAGCGACTCTAGAAGTGTTTTTGATGATTTAACATGTATGGGAGCGCGATGAAAAGAACATGGAGGAAATATGTAGCTGACTGTCATTTGCTTCTAGTGGTCGAACTAGAACCAGTCTGTGTGTGTGTGGAGGATACATGTAGAACAGAGGTGGAGGGTGGTGTTGGTGTGCCCTCGTCCCGGCAATTGCCACTTTGCAATGGCCAAGTTTGCCACCTCCAGACTTTCCCAGTTCTAGCGCAGTATAAATTATGGGGCTCCGGCTCCGCTTCAAGCTCGTGCACGCGCCAAATCGACCCGACGGCACTTGCGGCACACGCCTGCCCCGTCTGAGTCCCACACCCACACCCACAACGGTGGTCGAGGCCCTCTCTCTCTCTCCCACAGC
The DNA here is from genome assembly GCA_000291705.1 of Sphaerulina populicola P02.02b. Lineage (NCBI taxonomy): Eukaryota > Fungi > Ascomycota > Dothideomycetes > Mycosphaerellales > Mycosphaerellaceae > Sphaerulina > Sphaerulina populicola. The sequence goes on from JH792550.1 coordinate 58,009, forward strand.
ATATCCCTTCTCCGTCTAGTTAGGTACCTCCTAGGAGGTACTCCATTCTCCATCTGTCTGGCTCATACCTCGGACATAAGTCGCGCACTCGAAAGTTGAGTTGACTTGGTGCCCATCTCACTTCACCCACCCACCATGCACATGCACATGCCCCTCTGAGTAGTGGGTGGAGCGTTAGGTTACGAGCAACCGCTGCTTCTGCTTCTAGGAGGTACCTCTGCCACTGCCTCTTCCTACCTCCACCTCCTACTGCTCTTGGCTCTCCGTACCTGTACCTGTACCTGATTCTGTCTCGCATGACCGACTACGCTTTGCTCCAACCACTACCACCACCACCACCACCACTACTACCACCACCACCCACTCCTTCACCACTCCTCCTCCTCCTCCAACCAGAAGCCCTTGCAATAGCTGTGATGCGACCATGGGCTCCATAGCCATACTAGAGACGGCACTGTCGGAGACGTCATCCTCGCCCTCCGACACCATCGACCTGCATCAGACACTGCCTCGTCCTCCACCTTCCAACAACAACAAGCGCTCATCCACCGATGCCGGGCTCAAGCCCAATGGCATGCGACCACACAAGAGCGTCAAGAGAAGAGCCTCCAAAGCTTGTCAGTGTTGTCGCTCTCGCAAAGTGCGATGCAACGTCGTTGAACAAGGCCCGCCGTGCACGAACTGCCGACTGGACGAGGTGGAATGCATCGTGTCCGAGAGTAAGCGCAAAAAGTGAGTTATTGTTGCTGCAATCGAATCCCTCCGTAGTTGTGTGTGTGTGTGTGTGTGTGTGTGTGTATGTGTGCGCGCGCCAGAGATCGCCAAGCTAAACCATCATGCCCCAGGAAATGGACTTCGAACGATATTGGCGCATCGCCTCAGATTGGCAAGTCCGGACTCCCATTCTCCAAGCCTTCAGTCTTTCCCATGTCCGCTGCACCACCCTATGCGCCAGTGAGGCGGGAGTCTGTCTCGGAACATGTGCCTCATGCCTTATGTGAGTGTCAGCGTATCAATATTGACCGTGTCTGAATCGACTGACCTTCCGACAGACCAAGATCTTGGCCGGAGTATGTCGATGACTTCGGATCATCCTCGGCCCAATCCAAAACTATTCGCCTCAGACATGATGGTGAACCTGCAGCGCCTTACTCACAAACCATCCCTCTCCAGTCCGGCGGCCATGTTGCCCCCGTTCAGCTTACCACAGCCACACTCCTCGTGCAGCTTGCCACTGTACATTAAGCCTTTGCCATCGAAGCTGGACCATGAAGACATCTTGTACCTGGAGAACAAGGGCGCCTTATCGATACCGGATCAACAGCTTCGCGATGAGCTGCTGAAGAGCTACGTCGAGTTCATACACCCTTTCATGCCACTGCTCAATATCCATGATTTCGTTGCCACCATCGATCGAAACGACGGAACATCGCCCATCAGCTTGCTGCTCTTCCAGGCAGTCATGTTCTCTGCGATTGCTTCTGTCGACATCCGTTATTTGCATTCGGCAGGTTATGCGACGCGACGAGATGCGAGGCGAGCGTTTTTCAACAAGACTCGAATTCTCTATGACTTTGATATTGAGATTGATCGCATCTCACTGATCCAAGCGCTTTTGCTCATGACATACTGGTACGAGACACCAGATGATCAGAAAGACAGCCACCACTGGATGGGCATTGCCGTGTCCCTGTCTCACACCATCGGCCTCCATCGCAATCCTGAAAAGTCGGCAGCCATAGACCCGGCAAGGAAGAGATTGTGGAAACGAATTTGGTGGTCAACATATATGCGAGATCGTCTCGTCGCCCTCGGAATGCGTCGACCCACACGTATTCAAAACGCCGATTTCGATGTGCCCATGCTGGAGCTCAGTGATTTCGAGCTCGCAGTCATACCGGAGGGGCCCTCTTGCGTGCCATCAGACTGCAAGCTGTTCCGGGACCTGGACATGCAGAAGCAGCTGAACATTATGTGCATTGAAAATGCGAGACTGTGCATCTGCATGAGCCACGTGCTCAGCGTGCAATATTCGGTCTTGAATAACAACCATGGCGTGGTGTCAGACCAGGGCAGTACGAAAACTACTGTCCATTTGGTCGCGAAAAGGCCCGATCCGGAGCAAAATGCGGTCCAGACGTGTAATAATGAACTTCTGCGATGGAGAAGCGAGCTTGCCGAAGAAGCGCAATACGTGGTTCCTTCGTGGTCTGATGTGGATTCTGGTAATTATGCGATTGCGCTCAATCGGAGTTTATTGCACATGATCTACTTTGCCACGCTGTCAGCTCTCCACCGACCGCAAGTGCTACCCTCGACATCACTCCCGCCACGACAGCAACAATCTGAGCAGCTTGATCACTCACGCAAGGCTGTACGACTCGCTGCAAGCGAAATTACGAGCATTGCTCATCGTCTCTTCGATCTCGATATGGTGCGATACCTGCCGACCACCGGAATCACTGTCCTGCTTCCGGCGATCATCATTCATCTCCTCGACATCAAAGCCCCGGACGAGGTGACCAGGAGAACCAGCCTCAGAGGGTTTTGCCAATGCATACAGATCATGAGCAAACTTCGCGACATCTATGCTGCAGCTGACTATAGCACTGCATTCCTCGAGGCCGCCATTCGGAAAGCAGAAATTAGCCTTCCACAAAAGACCGACGAAGTGCGTGACCGAAGAGTCATCACTTCCGCTCAGGACCTTCTGGGTGTGGGAAAGAGAATGGGTGTGGTATCTGCAGACGAGCGTCCTGCCATCGAGCGATCGGGCAGTGGAGCAATCACTCCGCCCCCAGACGCGGCGAACGGCATCAGCGAAGGTGGCAGTCATGACACTCGACTCGACGATCATGCCCACGCCGAGATGGTGCCAGGAGTCATGACAGACGACGATATTGCTCGGAAGCTGAACAATTATCTGACCTCGACGCCTCCGGGAAGTGAGGGTCACACGACACAGCAAGCCACGGAAAACGAAAACGAAAATGAAATCCATATGGAGGGGCTACATTCGAGCTTGGCAGGCATCCAAAACCTAGGACCCGATTTGGAGCCCGATTTCGATAGTATGATCAATCTCGATGCGGCAGGCGATGTCTGGGGTCTCGAGGAGGGTGCGTTCGCAGCAATGAGTGGAGAAAGCGGCGGATTTACGCTCGACGAGGCCTGGTTACAAGTGATGAAGGAGACTTCTGGGCTGAGTCCTCCCAAAGACAGGTCGCCAATGAGCGGAGATGGCGTGGGCGCGATCGCGTTGAATGAGATGGGACAAGATGTCAGTCTGAGTACCGACATCAGCTTCTCGAGGGAAGGGGACATCAAGGCGCTTACAGTGAGTGTATGATGAATGATATGATGGAAAGTGATCTAGAAGCCTGTGTAGTAGTAATGCCGAGATGTGTCACGACTGATGAAGACCAATTCTGTTGGCAGTGTAGATGGCTCAACACGTGGGGTGAAGGTATACTATACAGACGAAATGGACAAAATTATGAACTAACTACTGTACCTGATATTCTCCTCGCGCGCAACATCCTCATCGACGGAGAAGCGGCGTACATGGTGCAAGCGTGCGAGCTGAAGGATGACGACATCTGGGAAACCCTCACCGGAGCTCCAGGCACTGCGTTTCCGGTTTCCGTCTCCCCTACAGAGCTGCAGACCATTGAAGCGGATATGGACGGTATGGCTGCCATGAGGCACATAGGCGAGATTTTGGGAGAGGAATATATATATATACACACAAGAGGCTCCTCCAATGTACAGCGCTTTCATGTTCATATTGTTGATGACTTGCACCTCGACGTGATGCTCAGGGAACAGGACAAAGTCTATTCAGTCTTGAATTTCACATCTACTCCAGGCAGGTCAATCCCATGAATTCGAGTCGACCACAGCTCTCCATGTTTGATCGGAAACGCCTTGGTCAAAGTTCCCGTCGTGACGACTTCGCCCGGTTGAAGAGGGGCATTGAATTCATCCTTTTCTAAGCGTTCGACTAGGAATCGCAGAGCGTTGATCGGGCTTCCGAGCACATTACCCCCTTTTCCCTCGTCGACTTTGTTCCCATTTCGTAATAACTCCACCTCGAAATCTTGAAGTTGGCTCAAGATGGCGGGATCGGCTTGAATCTCCAGTTTTCTTCGCGGTCCTACGAGCAACAGGCCATGCAATGCGAATGCGGCGGTGGTGTCCGCAGCGGTGAATTTCCAGTGGGGATATACGCTTGTTGCAATCTCTGCACCGTGAGACATCCAATCGCAGCAGCCGAGAAGCTCCAGATCGTCCATGGAGGAGTGAGGAACGTTCTTTAATCCAAACACAATCTCGGGCTCAAATCTGGGCTCCATGGCATTGAGATGGCTGATATCAGCGGATATCAGCCTCCCCTCGGGGAGATGTTCGGGAAGATCAATGATGGTGTGCTGATACATGTAGCCCCAATTCGGCGTATCAACCATATAATCCTGCCATATACTCTGATTCGTAAATCCAATCTTTCGACCTGCAAAAACTTCTCCGTTCATCTCACGAAGCTGTCGGATTGCAGCTGTAATTTGATATGCCTTGTCTTGGGAGAAATCTCCGGATTTCGTGTTGCCATTGGGACCAGTCTGCTGCGCCTTGCTCAAGAGCGGGATTTGATAATTGTGCGCTCGTGCATGCTCGGCGAAAATAGCTAGTTTTCTAATGGGATCTGGAAACGTCTGGCGTCGATCAGTCAAGGTCTAAGTTAGCCATTCTGCCAAAACAGAGAAAATCTGATCAATACATCTATCTCACCTCCCACTTCGTTTTCTGGCTCAGCATGCCCTCGATATCATTGGCTTGAGTGGCGTAACAGCATTTCTGACATGCCGTCCTGTTGGAACCCCCCCATCGTGATACTAAGCGAGGCAGTGTGGATGTCCTTGCTGTGGCCATTATTATGCTGAAAGATGAAATGCAGAAATCACATCCAGTGCGGAGTGTGCGAAACGCCAGACGCCGCGGGAATGGAAAAAATCAAGCTGTCCACTCCGATGATGGACGTTACACGAGGGAATGTAGCGTGAAGTGAAGTTAATTTCAATATGGTGGTGGTGATGGTGGTGCTGGTTGGTGCTGGTGCTGGGCCGAGGACGGAACTTCGCACCAAAGGACTGCCAAGCCAGAGAATGAGCTAGTTCTACTCCTATTGACTGACCTTGGTTTCCATTTTGAAAGCTGGACTCATTGACGGCTACTATCATAACAGGGCGTGTACGAATCAAGAGCTTCTTATATTCTACATGTATAGGACAAGAGGCAGTATCCTTATACGCCATATCAGTCCGTTTCGTCATGAAGCCAAAGCTACGCTAGGAGGTACTAATACAATATCTTTTCACTGTTGTTCCGTCTAGTCCCGCTATCCGTCGTCAGGATGCCTACCACACGCTCCGTATTGGAGTGTGGTCGTATGGCCGCGTAGGTTATTACCACCAGCTTCTCGAACGCGTCCGCTGATAATAGGGAATGCTGACGGTATTAAGTTTGCGTGAGTACGATGGTGTGGGGAGGAGGAAGGCTAATCTGCACATCCTCCGTCCTAAGAGACCATTTCTTCGTTCATCCCGTTTTCATTTCGAGATTGTGAAGCCATCTCTTCACAAGCAGTCAAGTACTTCGAGTATTCGGTCGTTATTCTTTGCAAATCCCTGTGCTTTCCAAGCACAATCACAACCTCTCTCAAAAGCTCCTCTCTTTTCCAGCCTACGATCTCGTCGTTCACACTCCAGTCCATGCCGGGCGAGTCTTCTTCACCGACGCCATCTTCCTCGGTGAACACTCTACCAGCAAGACCGCTGAGCAACTCCTCGACCTTTCTTTGCAGGCCTTCGGCTCCGATCCGCTTGGCGTACATAATGAGGTACACTCTGAACTCATCCTTGGCTCCAAGCGTTTGTGCAGCGGCAAGGCGATTCTCGATATGAGCTATGGAGACAGAACTCTCGAAGCCTTCAAATCCTTCAGCTGAAAGCAGTTGCTTCACAAGTCGCTGTAGGAAATACGCTTTACCCTTCAGCAAGGAATGTGACGTTGTGTTGCGTTCAAGCAGGGGAATGATGCCAGCTGAGATGTTTTCGGGATTGATCTCGTCCAGAAAGCGCTCTCTCTCCCTCTCCGTTGCTTTTCCTTTTGCCGTGCTCGTGGAAACAGATGCCAAAGACGTATCGGTGGTGTTCCAGTACTGCGATCCGACGGCCCACCAAGAGTCGCTGAGGCGTTGCCAAACGTACATGGAAGCATTGTACGCATAGCCGTCACCATTGGACATTCCCACGATGACACGCCCCTGACTGTTCAGCCGAGCAAACATCACACTGGGCCCAGTGGTGAGGTGTCCTTGTTGTGATTGCGCTGCCATGTCTAGCACGGGCGCAAGGTGAATGGGCGGGTGAGGTGCAGTCATGGTTTTGATGTTCCAGACATAGCAGTAGCCCACGGCAGTGACGGCAAGAAGCCACCAGCCTCGACAGTCCAATATGACGGGCTGTGCTTCGAGCACTAGAGCGCTGAGCAGCCGACGACCGGCCGGCGTCCAAACATGGAGTGTACCATCTTCGCAGGAGGCCGCCCAGAAGTTTCGGTTGCCTGTGACCAGGAGGACTGCCCGGGGCAGGAAGTCTTGCCACAGCGTTTGACCACGTTTGGCGAGTGTGATGCGCGTTGGATCTCTATCAGCCGCTCGCCCTGTTCGTGAGGCGCCCGTTGCATTTCGAGCTTCGAATACGAGTGCCGCCTCACTGTCGTCGCCAGCAGGCTGATCGTCAGATGTAGACAGCCTAGAGTCCAGAGGCCTCGAAATCACGCTCCTCAACAAGGGGACAGCAAGCCTAGTCTGGCTCACAGTCATGCTGGGATTGATGACTGCCGGTCGCAGTGCAGCTGGAAGCTCATCTGGTTTTGCGGTGGTATTACTTGCAAGCGCGAGCCCTTCCTCTGTGTTATGGACAATGGGTGTTGCACCTGCCTGCTGTATGGCCCGAATCCGCTTGTCATGTCGATTACTCTCACCATCTTCATCTGCCACCTCTGCATACTTTCGCTTGTTCCCCATGAGCAAAGTCGCCAAGCCACCAGGAGGTAGGCCATCGTACGGTTTGCTGAGATCTAGTACTTTTACCGGCTCCTCTAGTGCTCCAGCTCCCTGCCGAACAGCAGCTTGGAGTTGTGGGCGTGGCAGATTCGATTCTCCAACGTTGGAAGACGAGAGCAGGAGCGGTGCAACTCTCTTTTTCCCATCCTTGGTGATTGTAACCCTCTGTTTCAGCTTCTCCACGCGCTCCGCTTGTGGATCTTTGGGAGGCGCCGGAGCCGGACTGGGAGCTGCTGCCACACCATTCGTCGCATCTGCCATTTGTGCATCGCCGTTCGTCAACACGTTGGTCGTGACTCCATCACCCATCAAATCTCCCATTCTGCCCTCCACCCTGTTCATCTCGGAGTCCTTGCTCTTGTTCTCCAGCAAAAGTGCGTCCGTGCTCTCCACGATGCCTACTTTACGTCCTGCCCCGTATTTTGCGAGCGCTTTGTCATAATCTGCATTAGGTGCAGGGTATCCGAGCTCTCCTCGCTCGAATGCTAGAACCGCTATTGTCCCGTCGAGCGAGGTCACGTATAGTGTTTCTCCGCCAGGACTCCACGCCAGGTCACTAATTGCCTTGGCACTTAGCTCACTGGTCGTCACAAATGGTCGCGGAAAACTGGTGTTCCACACGCTGACAGTTTTGTCTTGTCCAGCACATGCCACCACTGTCACTGCTCCGGGAGATTGGTAGTCCTTGGGTATCACCTCCGGCGGAGGATCTCTGCAGAACAGCCGCGGGGAGAAGGCACACACTTCCACGGGGCCCTCATGTCCGATGAGATTGATCTCGCTGTCCCATGTTCCTCGATTGACAATTGCAACCGAGCTCACAGGTCCATTGACGGCATTTGCAGCTGCAATGTGAGCACCCTCTGGACTCCATGAACAGCGTCGAAAGTAGGTTGTGAGAGGGCTCGTCTTGAAAGGCTCCGTAACGGTATGTTCGAGAGTAAAGTTACTCGTTTGGTCGTAGGCTGTCGCGTTGGGAGGCGGTGACGTGAAGCGGTAGATCTTGATACTGCGATCGTCACTCGCCGTAGCGAAGTATTTGTTCGCCGGGTCGAATGTGATTCCCTTGACATGACTCTGGTGTTGCGAAAGCGTCTTAAGCTTCTCGAAAGTGGTGCCAGACCACACAACCACCTTGCTGTCCAGACCCACCGAGACCAGAATGGAGCTGTCGCAACTCCATCCTAGATCCTGCACATCGTTGTCGTGCCCTATCAGCCTCCTGAAGATGCGCCAGTTCTCCACAGGCGGCGTCTCGTTGCTACCAAAGGTGGAGTGCGCGGGCGGGCTGGGGTCCAGGTTGTATACACAGACAATCTTGTCGTCGGCGCCGGACGCGAGGTATTTGCCATTGCTGCTGAAGCGCACCGAGTGCACGGTGCCAGAGTGGTAGGACAACGATGCGAGCTGCTTCGGCTTGGTGTATGCGGGATTCGAGGCGTTTGCGATGGCTTCCGTCGACCAGATGCGCACATGGCCATCGCCTGCTGCCGTCGCCAGTCGGCTTCCATCAGGCGAGACGTGGCAGCTGTACACCTCGTGGTCCTTCTTCTCGCCGCCATGCACGAGCCAGTTGGGTTTGGAGAAGCGCATCGTAGTCGCCGTGTCAGGCTCGGCCGGGAGATGTCATCAAGAGAAGTGCCGCATGTTGTCGCCCAGCACACGTACCTCCAGTACCCGTTGGTGTTGGTGCAGACAGGAAAGTGTACATGTAGACGAGTCGCGACAGCTCCGTCGCGCTAGGAGTCAGGTACGACCCGTACTCCTTGGCGCTTGTTTATAGCCTCTCCTCTAGGAGGTACATAGGACGTACCTCCTATAAGGTACCTCGCTGTCCAATTTTACGCTCGAGATGAAAAGCTTGTGCCTACGAAAGCAACACATTGAAACTGAGGATGCATTATAAGGCCATGAAGAGAGGTACCAACGCGCTCTAGCCAAGACACTCCTCACGAAGGAGTTTGTGAAACATATGCGTTCTTACTTCGGGCAAGCTACTATACAGAGGCTCTGGTCATTGGACATGTGGCATGACTGTGCGAGCAAGCAACATCATCAATCAAGATCGCGATTGCCATAACCTCATCACCTCGACCACGCCGAAATACCGATGCCTCCGACAAGTTGAGCGAGTGAAGGCCAGACTCAGGGGACGTGAGGTATGGAGCTTGTGCCATGCTGTTCGTCGCATGCGTACGAAAAAAGTATCGCTATTCAATTGAGTATAATAGTCGTTGCTTTTCCAAATATCATAGTATTCGCGTACTAGTGGAGCTCAACCGCTTACCCCTTCCTTTTGCTCTTCCTCTGGCTGCTCTTACCAGCGCCGGGGCCCTCCATGCCCGTCGCAGCCTGTCCATTGGCCGCCTGCAACAGTTCGAATTCTGCCGTCGGTGCAGCCAGTTCATCTCTCTCCAAGCGGTTTGCGTTTTTCAAGTCCGCGTCTCCCACAACTTCGACGCTACTCGCTAGCCATTGTTGGAAGGGTTTCGCAACGAAGAATCCGTCCTTCGTGAACCACGTCGTGAACGGAACTTGAATCTCGCGTGTCGTGAATTCCTTGGTCTCAGGCGAAGACGATGTATGGATTTCGAGGTAGTAGGTAGGGTCGTACTTCTTCGTGCGGGAGTAGATGGAGATCTGGCTCCATTAGTCAGTCCAGCCTCCTTCCCTGCTTGTGAAGAAGATCATTCTCACCTTTTTCCCTGATCGCGTTCCTTCGAAGACCAGTCCTTTCTCAACAGCCCACATCCAGTATGTCAGAGCTCCATTAAGCACTGCGTACGCTGCCACCGCGACCGCCGTCCAGAACTTGGTGGCATCCCAGCCCAGCTTATAATCTGCTGCAAAAGTTACGCCGGCAATGATTACGGCAGCGTATCCTAGGGCCAGTCGGACATCGAGCTTGGTATTGTCTTGCTGAAAGCCTAGCGAACGCAAATAGTTCCCGAGGGCATCGTCGGTGGTGTTTTTGAGCTCCGAGAGGTTGTGGGGGGATATGCGTTCGGCCATGTCGGCGCGGCTTCGACGATGATGTGCAATGAGCAGGAGCACGAAGGGGATGTCTGTTCCTTAGCGAAGGGGCATGTATTCCTGTCGTGTTTCCAAGCGACACTGAGAAGTGAGGTGGTGTTTATGGAGGATAATCAACATCAAGTAATGTCATGGAGGTACAGCTGTCTCCAACGCAGCCTCAGGCAGGTACCGACCGTACCGTCCGCAAAAGTAGAACTATACCGGGCCCGAGAAAGCTTGTCTTGCCTATTCTAGTTAACAACGGCACTACCTCCTACATGTACACTCTCAGACTCTCTTACCATACAGGCGCCATACCACAGCGCAACATCACAAGCTGACGTCCAGGCTGTCCGGAACATTCGCAGTCATGGGCGCTGCGGGTGTAGTTGAACAGCAGATCCATCGGGATCCAGCCCTCTTGTATGCGCCTTCATGTTCTCTACCACATGTGCATGTCCACATGTATGTCTCAATGACCTTACTGACCCATTGCCTTACTCACCAGCTACTGGATCCTGCTTCCCATCACCATCGTCATGGTCTTGACCGGCATCTTGCGCCACTATCTCTCGACTCTCCTGCAATCAACGCCGAAACCGCAGCCGCTGCCGAAAACCCGCCAACAGCGCTCTCTTCTTCGCATGCAGAATCTCCGCATGAACAACACCCAAATCAGCAAAGCGGCGTTCGAAAAGAGAAAAGAGTTCTACCATGAAGCGGTCAAGGAGGGCAGGTTTCTGGCAGACCCAGAGAACAGGGGCAAGCCACCGGCCAACCCACTCACGGATCCGGGAGCCATGGACGGCATGATGGGCATGATGAAGGGCAACGTGGCGATGATGGTACCGCAGTCATTAATCATGGGATGGATCAACGCTTTCTTCAGCGGCTATGTCATCAGTGAGTAGGAGCTGTGCAGGAGGCTGTTCCATGTCCGTGCTGACAATCGCATCAGTGAAACTCCCCTTCCCTCTTACACCGCAGTTCAAACAGATGCTGCAAGCGGGCGTGGGCACGAGGGACCTCGACGTACGATGGGTGAGCAGTCTCAGTTGGTATTTTCTGACCCTGTTCGGATTGCAACCTGTGTACAACTTCATCTTGGGGAGCAACAATGGTAAGCTCCATTCGTAGCCTGTATGTGTTCGCTGAGCCGTTGCTGACCAGATCATTAGCGGCCTCGCAAGTTGCTCAACAGATGGCTCAGTCGCAGATGGGTCAGAATCCAATGGGTGGTGCCGAGGATCCCGATAAGCAGTTCAAAGCCGAGATTGAAAACCTCGAGGTCATCGAGCACAACTACATACTTGATGGCGTAGAGGAGCGACTGCTTGCAAAAGTTGGGCGCTAGTGTATAGGTTGCCAAGGAATTTCAGACGACTTGCAACAATCTCACACTCTGCTCAAAAAGCTACCTGTGTAACACCTCACTTCGCAGGCAACGGCAACAGCTCACACGAGACTACATGGTAACGAATCGGCCTGCGGATGCTTACTTCACAGTTTCGACAAGCCTAAACAGATTTTGGTCGTGATGCCGAAGCGCAAGGTATCATCGGAGGCCACCGAACGAAGCACAGCGTCAAGAACTGTATGATGAAAGTGGCCGCTCGAGTAGGAGAGAGCGGCCAGTGGACACTGATTGGCGACGTGATTCCCGAGTGATCAGCAATCACATCACAACTCACAACACTAAGACCAAGATATTGGTGACCCCATCGACGCTCGCATGCCTCCACACGCAGATTGAGCGAGAAACCACGAACCTCGTCATTTGGCCCTAGGCCCTAAGCTTTCCCAAGTTCGGTTCGAGATTCATATCTTACAGTAGCCCTGACTTCTCGTCTGCCACCACTTTCATCAACAGCCGTGAACCGGATCGAGATTTTGCCGCTAGGTGGAAGTGGAAGAACGTGGGTGGGCATGTGATTCTGTAGCAGCACTAGCAGCCTCAAACTTCTGCGCCACCTTTCAAAAGGATGTTGTTCTCTTCGATACACCTTCATCAGGGCTGATTACCCTACTCTAGAGAACGACCCGAGTTTGAGTTGTGCGAAATTGAGAAAGAAGTCGCTGGGCCAGCGACAGTGCGTTATGTCATGTCCTTGATCTTGATGCTGGCATCTACTCCACCTATCCAAGTCCCTTCGATACATACCTACATGTAAGGTAATGAAGCAATGTCACCATCAAGTTATCCAAGACGACAAGAGCTACCCAAGAGCAGGACGAGAGAGGTGATCAAAATTTGGCCACCTTTCAATTTCTGAGCAATCTCCAAGTGTGGAAGCTTCACCCTGCACAGTTCGAGTCCAATAAATTGGAAGTTCTAAATGTATTTCAATGTGCCTGATGCTAAGTCATACATGTACTGATGAACAGCCAACCAGCCGGAAATGGTCGCCTACTCCGGGCCCTATACAGGTAACAACTGTGCTTCGTATCACACGAGTCCAAAACAATGACTGAGGATCGCTGCTGCGTCCATTGATTGGTGTCAGCACGTCAGCTGGGATGCTTTTGCTACGCACCACTCTTCACACGCTCGCGGAGTAGACGGTACGGTACGTAAGGGGGTCCTTCCGTGAACTGACTTGATCTTATGCCTGGAGATATGGTTGGTTACCTACGTCGTAAACCCCCTTTTTTTTGGAATTGCTAGTATCTCTGCAATGGTCGACTCCCATGGTCAATGTCGTGCTTGGCACTACGAAGTCACGGAGTACGAGGAGCCATGGAGATGGCGTTCCGGAAACCGGAGACGATGGACATAACAGTACGACCGACCATGGCAGGAGTTCTCAAATGAATCGGGTCACTGCTTAAAATACATTAGACCTGCTACCTGCGCAAGCGACGGTCCCAGAGTTTGTCTTACGGTGATTATAGGAATTAAAGGGCGGTCAAGTCGGCGCTTGCGCGCCAACGAATATCTCGACACGTACGTGCCGTCCACATGGCGGAACTCTATGACACTAGCAGGCCCATCCCTTGAAATGGGCGCGGGCTGGTGTATGAGCCAGCTTGTATATAGCAGCGCGCGTGCGCAAAGGCCGAGTCCCTCTGGAGAGAATCAGTCCCTCAATTCTGCGCTGAGCGTTCCAGCCCGGTCGCGCCTCAAGATAGCGCAACCGATCAATGTTGACGGTGTTGTACGCTAGGCCTTGTAGCCAAAAGTGCCGCTGCCCAGTTAGTTGTCAGCATGAACCTGCATCATCTGAGTTGTGCTCTTGCTTGGGCTGATCATGGCTTAATTGTCCAAAGAGAAGCCTGTGGTGCCTGTCACCAGGGACTACAACCACGTCTCGTGGACTGGAGGTCGCAACTTCTTTGTTGCAATTCCATGGTCTCGTTGCAATAATCCTCTGGGGATATATACGGTACGGAACTAGAACTTCTGCCGGCCGAGTGTAGGTGCCCACTGCAGAGGGTGGCTCTCTTCGGTGGCGCTTTCATCCTGCTTCCACACCTTGATTGTCTTATCCGCTTCTCCCGTGATCAAACGCAAGCCAGTGTGATCAAAAGTGCTGGTCATGATGCCAGCTTCCGCATCAAGCGAACCAGGCTGCGCTATACTGTCCTCGTACTGAAATCTGTGGCCGGTCTTCCAGTCCCAGAACGCAACGGTACCATTGTCACCTCCGCTGAACAAGACATTGTCTTCGTTGACCGCAAGAGAATTGATGACACTGTTGTGTCCCTCGAAATTCATCATGAAGTCGCCCTTGGGACAAAGCCATTGTTTGATCTGTCCAGGAGCTGCAGATGCGAAAGTGAACTCAGTCGGGTGAGTGGTGAGTGAACGAACTCCCTTTTTGTGGTGGGTCAAAACACCCATCGTCTTGCCTGCTGCAAGGTCGTACATTCGGATTGTGCTGTCCAGACTACCAGAGATGATTTGAGGATCTGTCGCTTGCGTGACAATGCTGGACACTGTGCCCTTGTGCCCGCCCAGAACGTGGATGTTCGAGCGCGTGCGCATATCCCACACTCTCACTACTCCATCCCGACCTCCAGTACATAGAACATCGAGCGTTGGATGCAGACTCATCGTGTACACCCCGGACAAGTGGCCATGGTAGTGGCGAATGACTTTGTTGGTTTCCAAATCCCAGCACTTGACCATCTTGTCTTCGCCGCAGCTGAAAAGATATGGATGCCGAGGACTCACCGCAAGCCCTCTCACGGAAGAGATGTGACCAGTGAGAGTGAGCTTCAGCGTTCCCGTGGCTAAGTCCCATATTTTGATTGTACGATCTCCGGCACCCGACGCGAACCACTGATTGCCTGGCTCCATAGCTAGAGCACGAACCCAGCCTAAATGGCCCGAGATAACACGGAAAAGCTTCCACGGAGGATGCCACTGCGGCTTCTGTTGTCTTACGGTGTCGCGCCGGACCAGACTGCTTCCTGGAGTGTTGCGCTGCGGCGTTGGACCATTCGCATTCGGAGGGGCTTTTGCGCCTGCTGTACCGTTGATACGAGTGAGCGCAGTCGAAGTGCCATTGGACTGTGCCTTGTGATGTTGCGACGATGCAGCGCTCTCGATCATCTGGGCCATCTGCGGATCGCTTGCTTCGTCGGTTGTCTTGGGCTTCTTCCTCCTCGCGGCCAATCCAGTCTGTGCATTTGCCTGCTTCTGGGCCAGAACTGCAGGCAGCTCCTGAACATCGGCGTACTCGCTGTGGATGCGCGCCGCGACACTCGCTTTCTGTGCCCGATCGAGTGGCGAGGCATCGTCGGGAGCAATGGCTGGCTGCGGCGGCTTCACGAGAGCCGACGCCTGGCCAAAGTCGGCGGCGAAGAGCTCGCGTGTCCTCTTTGCAGACCTGCGCACGGCATCGGCGGCGGCGGGCGCATTGGCCTCAGCAGTCGTCATGGCGTGAGAGGGAGGAGATGGTGTCGAGTTGTATGGCCAGCCGAAGTTGAAGACGAGAGAAGGTGGAACTGCCTCCTAAGACAAGAGAGATGCGCGTTCTGGGATACGCGCGAGTCATGTAGCAAGTTCTAACCCGGAAAGCTTTGTAATGGATATTTTGATGGAATGGTTTGAAGAGAACAACCGTCAACCACCCGACACAGACCATGCACTACCTCCATCCACGCTCTCGTACCACCGGCACGCTCTTCACCACCACTCTGGCCGTCTCATTCCTCGTCGTCGCCCTGCCTCATCTGCTGCCATGTCCCGTCGATCGCCGCCAGTTTGCCGACAGCTACGAGACTCCCGATGGCCGCATCATGCGGCGACGAAGGAAACGGACCGGCGATGCTGATGCCGATGAGATCGTTCGCGACGGCGAAGATGCCACCATCGTTACAGCTGCCGCCGACGGCAATGGCGGGCGACCGAAGCGGGAATGTCCCTTGCCCAAGCCCAGCGGATTAATGGGCCAGATGATGGGCTTCAAGGAGGCAACGCCATCACCACCAGTAGCCCAAGTCGTCGTGCAAAGTCTGGACAAGAGAGACCTACGACAGACCCGTAACGACACCTGAAGCACGCCTGAATCTACCAACTCATTGCGACTCTGGAAGCAGGAGTCCAGCGTTCATTTACGCGTCCGAAAAGCTGTGCCTGAATACGTCAACACGAACCAGTGCCTCAGCGATCGTACCTCATCTGTGCTCCGCGCTATCAGTGCCACACCATGGTGTGCCGCCGAGGAGAACCAACCCGGACATGGGACAGATACAAGCAGTCGTTCGGGAGCATTGCATGTCTGTGTTCAAGCTCCGCAACGGCCATCCTATCTTGTAGAAGCCCATCACGAGCTTTAAGATTGGGAAACGGAGACAGAGACAGACAGAGGGCTAGCTAGGGCCGTACAGAGAGTCAGAGACAGACGGAGAAACAGAAATATACAGACAGGGACAGGTCCGAGAGAGACATAGAGACTCAGACAGAAACAGAGAGGAAGAGGGGAAAGAAGAGAAGAGACCGAACACAAAGGAAGAAAGACAAAGAGGGAGGGAGGCTGGAAGAGGTCGCGACAATACCGACCATCACTGTCGTCAGAGAATGAATGAGAACCACGCCTTTTGAGTCATTACTTTGGTCGATTTCTTGCCGGTACAACTTTGTCGAGATTCCCTCACATGGCTCTCTGACCAATTTCGGATTGCCAGCCCTCCGCACGCTCGAATCCGTTCACAAACGTACTGTAATCCATCACCGCTTGCCTTACTTGCGTCGGGTCCGTCAACACAAACGGGCCATACTGAACTATGGGCTGTGACAAAGGCATGCCTAAACGGTAGCAAACTCAGGTCAGCAAGCATGATCGCAGACATATGGCATGTCGGCTATAATTCGGGAATGGATATCTTACCTGCTACCAAAATGAACCTGGCACTCTCCTTTGCACTTTCTGGTACAGACGCAATGACCTGATCGCCCTTTTGTTCGAACACCGTATTGTGATATTTCTCCGCTGCTTGTGTCGTGACGCCCGTGTCCCAAATCGTGGTACCCTCGAGAGTATACGCAAAAGAATTCCATCCCGCAGGAATGGGCTGCGCGATGCGTCCGCCAGGACTGATGGTCACATCCAGGATCCAGACGGGCGTGTAAGCCAGTTCCTGCAGAGAATCGACACCGTACGAGCGCCCCGAGATGACTTTGACCGTCACTTTCCCATCATCCGACTTGGCGACTGGAATTTCCGAACCTCGCAAATCGCGATATCGAGGCTCACAGAATTTCAATTCCTTGGGGAGATCGACCCACAATTGCAGACCGACATTGGCAGAACCATCGCCGTTGTCGTGGGGCATTTCCGCGTGGACGGTTCCTTTGCCCGCCGTCATGAATTGTAAATCGCCCGCAAAGAGCGTACCTTTTTCCCCCGTGAAGTCTTCATGATCCACGCCACCGCTCAAAAGATAGGTGATGGTTTCTTGGCCGCGATGAGGATGGTCGGGAAAGCCTGCGGGAGGTGCCACGCTGAAATGATCGAGCATGAGGAAGGGTGTGAAATTGCGGAGTCGCGGTGTTCCAATACTGCGTCGCACTGTGGCTCCTGCTCCCTCGGCCTGCTCGATCGCTTCGAATGTCTTGAGAATGCCACGAGCTTTGGGATTTGCTGCATTCAAAGACGGGTCTTCTGGAGGAATCACTGGGTATCCTACCCATTTCGTTGTATTGGCCATGTTGGAGAGAGGCCTGGAGAAATTGTGGAAGTTCTTGCTGAGATGATGGAATGCCCTGGTCGAGTTCAGAACGCTGCGCATGTATTCCTTGATGCTGTCTTGTTGTGTGAAATATAGTGAAAGGGTGATGGTCAAGATTATTGAGAAGAGGAGCTTCATCAAGGCTGAAGGGAAAACCCAACCTTTATACAGAAAAATTGAGTGATGGAATCTGAGTGAAGAGAGGAGATGGAGAGGCTTATCCAATGCTGTACTGACTGTACATTCTGGCTTACCACGAAATGCAACAATAAGAAGTATAAGATGTCTAAAGAAGATTTAGTATGGTTTCTCTCAGTCAACTAAATATCCCTTTTGGGAAATATTGCTGTATTTTCTGATCCACCAGCTCGGCCTCGGTGTGTTGGACCACTTTTTCTTACTGCACTCCAACCAAGTGGTAAGAGGTACTGGAGTCTGCAACGTTGAAGATACTCTCTTTAGAGCAAATCTACATCGACGCTGGTGCAGGACACTTGGAATTTACCTTAGTCAACACCGTCTGGCGTAGCTAGAATATGACTCCCAAAAACGACGGAAGAGCTACAGACGCATGCAAGATTTCAAAGACGCACATGAGAGCTGTGCGGGCGTCGATGGCTTACCTTCGCAGGTCAAGGTATATTTTCGCATGCAAGCTACATACCTCCCAAACTACTCGAAGTAATCCAGGTACTCTTCTGAGAAGGCCTTCCATGACGATGCAATCGAAATGGTCTTCGACATGATGACCTCGTTAGCGAATGAAGCATGCAGCTTCTATATATGCCCAAGCGTGGGTATAGGCACAGCGTCTGTTGTATTGCCGAGTTTGGCTCGCTCTTTGAATCCAGACCAGCCACAGACAAGATGAATAGATTTGCAGCAGCCTTTCGAGAGCTGGACGTCTTGTACGGAGAGTAGGTATTTCGGATCATTCAAAGACTAGCTGAGCTGGGAGCCGTAATGAAGTGTGCGGCCAATGGATCTACATAGATTCCAGCGACTTACTCCGTCATGAGTATGTGTCTGATAAGCCTCAGTGAGCGGGCAATCAAAAGCCCGCGGAGACGTGATCGCTGCTCATATCACTACTATGCGATTCCGCAATGAACGATATCTTGCATCTGCACATGAATTCAACGGCCATCCACAATGGTCGACTCAAATACCGTCCATGGCGTCTCTCGCCCAAAGCTTCACAGTTCTGTCTCGTCCAGAGGATGCAATCCACTTTGAGTCTGCTGTCACATCAACCGAAAGCACAGTGCCGTCATGCCCTGTTAGAGATTTGCACAACGCCCAGTCGTCCGCCGAGAAGATGTTGACATTCTTATCGAAGCCGCTGCTGACGACGAAGGTGCCGCTCTTCTTAGGCTGAGGCCCAGTAACTACGTCGCTGTCACCATTGACCATGACTGTGTCCATCTTCTCGGGTGAAGTAGACAGTGGCCCGTCATTGCCCTTGAACCATCTCAGGTCAGACACACCACCAACATGAGCACCTATGCTAGCGGTTTCTCGCACGGCACGGAGATCCCAACATTTCGCAAAGCCGTCAGAACTGCCGGTCATGACGCGATACCCGTCGCAGCTCCAGTCCAGTGCATGAATGGGCCCAATGTGCCCTTCGAGGATCATAGCAGTTCTGCCGGTTCTCAAGTCCCAGATGCGGCCGATCGAGTCCAGCCCAGCAGATACTATAAGGCTGCCATCCTCGTTGAAGCCAATAGAATAGACTTCTTTGCTGTGACCCTCTTGCAAGAGTAGTTCCGTGGTAGTGTTGACGTCCCACAAACGCCACGTCGTATCATAGCTGGCGCTTGCAAGGTAACGTCCTGAAGGATGAACGTCTATCCGACACACTCGCGCGCCGTGGCCACTCAGCGTTGCCACGGGGGTGTCTTGAGCCAGCGACCACAAGTGTATCTCGTTATCGGCTGCGCTTGTAGCAAGGTTGACATCGCCTGGTGCGACATTTGAGCCAGGTATTGTTGCGCCTGGGAACCACGTAATGCCTCCAATCATACCCTTGTGGCCTCGCAACGTCAAATTCGTCTCCAGTGTCGGCACATCCAGCAGCTTGACAGTGCCTCCCCAGTCCCCGCACGCTAGCAGCTCTCCACTGGGCGCAAATCGTGTTAGGCTGACGGGACGCTCGCTGGCGATCTGACTGCCAAATAGTTCGACGCTGGAAAGCTTCTCTTTGATGGCTTTCCTGTGCTTCACATGCGTGGTAACGGGAATCTTGCTCTCTTCCTTCTGACGCTTCAGGCGCTGAGCAGCGCGCGGTAAAGAGTACCGCGCAATATCTCGACGTGCTGACAGAAGATCCTGGCTTCCCTCGATATAGAATTCGCCTTCCTCGTCGCCGTCTGCCGCCTCTTCAGCATCTGCCATCGAATCGTCATCGTCGTCTGCAGCTCCTCCCTCCTGCTCGCGCAATAGCAAGTCGCGCAGGCGTTCTCTTCGGTCCTCTTTGCGCTCGCCAAAGAGAGTGATGGGATGACCTCGGGCACGGAGCTCGGTGCGCACTCGCTGGTCGTCGGTGGGCACAGCAAGGGCTGCCGCCTTGCGTTTCCGCGCGAACTCATTGAACACTGTCGAAGCATGCTGGGCCTCCCCGCCGATAGTTGTCGCAGGTAGGTGGTAGTTGGTGTCGAGCGCTGCTCCGTTGGTCAGTCGGGAGCTGTAGATAGATCGACAGAGGTAGACTACGTACGGACACTGCTGAGGTCAAGGGTGGTATCCTGCCGAAATCACCATCAGTCAACCTGTTTGGAGTGCCTCGCCGCGTGCGCGTGGTCGGTTCGTGGTCTGGCATGCGTGTGAATATGGTGCAACGGTTGTGAGGCGGCGTGTGAGTGCTTACCTCTTTCTCATCGTTCACATATGCCTGACGGGACGGATGCATGATGGCGTTGTGGTTGGTGTGTGTTGGTGTACAAGGTATGTAGTACTTCAGGACTCAGGTGTTTTCTTTCGGTAGGAGGTATCTCGCTCAGACTGCTCGGACTTTAGACGGACCTTATTTGCGGAACGTTGTTCCTAGGAGTTAGGAACTACATGTACCTCCTACCTACTACTGGCACTTCCTACATACATACCTGACCTCACCTTTACCTACCCTCAACAGACTCCTGACAGAAGACGCCCTCATCTTGCCATCTCCCTTCCCCTCCGCTGCTTATAAGCGCATATTCCATTACCATCACCACCCTCGCCGCTCCGACCATGTGGTGATATGTTGCTGACCGGCGCGGTCGTCTTCTTTATTATCGCCTCCGAGGTCCATTGGCCTGACATGCTGCTCGGAAGACAACGTCTGACTTCAGCAGCCACGAAGCAGTCTATACGAACACAGTCCCAATCTGCCACTGCCGCCTCACCCGGATCCTTCACCTACCGTCTTGCTGCCGCTGCCGCGCCTAAACGCGCACCACCGAGAGTGCCCAAACCAGGCAGAGACTACTGGAACTATGCCTCGACCCACGTGAATACCAACCCGCCTTACCTGCGCTCAACGAAGCCGGCCTCTGGCGAAGATGCATTTTTTGCCACCACTATCGGCGGAAGCCCGCATCATGTTGCCTTTGGCCTCGCTGATGGGGTGGGTGGATGGCAGGATCAAGGCGTGGATCCCTCCGAGTACAGCCAGGGACTATGTGGTCTAATGGCTGGGTCTGCAAACATATATGAAGGCCTGGCAGCTGGCAAGATCTGTAAGCCGCGAGAACTGCTCCAGCAGGCCTACGATGCAGTCATGGCCAATCCACGAATCGCAGCCGGTGGATGCACAGCCAGTTTGGGCGTTGCAGACAAAGATGGCAACATTGAAACGGCAAAGTATGTAGAAATCGTATGTCATGCATATGGATATCCTTTTAACAAGTGACCTAGTCTTGGTGATTCGGGTTACCTCATCTTCGGCCCTGGCAAAGTGGCCCATAGATCCATTGTCCAGACCCATGCTTTCAATACACGTACGTGGTTACTCATGCTTTAGGGTCAGTACACTGCTAATATGGATGACAGCATACCAGCTGTCTAAAGTGCCGCCCAAGATGCAAGCACAATATGCGATATTTGGAGGCTCTACATACTTCAGTGAGACTCCTGCTGACGCTGATGTCCAGAACCACAAGCTCAAGCACGGCGATGTGGTGATCTTCGCCACGGATGGTGTCTGGGATAATCTCTCCGCTCAGGATACTCTGCAGATTGTGCAGCGTGTGATGGAAGATGGCGGCTATTGGTTCAAATCGCACAACTCTGCTGGCGCAGAGACTATGGTCAATGAGACACTCATTCGTTCCTTGCCGCGCGCCATCGAAGTCAGCGCGCAGGAACCGTACTTGCCCGGACAGCTCGCAGCGGCCATCATGCGCGAAGCCAAGGTGGCTGGTTTAGATCGCAGGCGAGGGGGACCGTTTGCCAAAGAGGTGAAGCGACACTATCCACAGGAAGGGTGGGAAGGTGGTAAACCAGACGACATTGCTGTGGTCGTTTGTCTTGCAGTCCAGGAGGAGACCACCGGTGCTGCGAGCCCGATCAAGGCAAAGCTGTGAGCCCAACTCACCAGCTGAGTAGCTTGCACCTCTGCAATCAACACTTTGTCCAGACGGCGTTCTGTATCCCTGCATCTGATGATTGAGCCAGGAGACCATTGATGTTCGCAACAGCCCGCATGGGTTTTGGGCGAAGATGGGTGTCAGATGAACGGCCCTCTTTGGCCGAAGACTCAGGTCAATGCACTGCCATGACTTTGACCATGCGGAAGAGGTACCTGGCGCGCTTATGCGATTCATCTTCTGCACCATTGAGAATTCTGGCCGGCCGCCTCGCACATTCCGGGTCAGAGCTTGTGCTACATTCAGTCGCGGTTCAGGGGATGGCACAGGGCAATGGTCGAAACAGATCTGCCATCACTGCCATGAGGCTTTCACACGCAGCAACGAGGCTGGGCGGCAACGACCCTAGTCAACGGACTATCGGGGATTACGATAAGCACGTAAGTGAGCAATACATACATGAAAGTTGCGCTCTTTGTATGAGCATGAAGCTCCTGGCACCCAAGATGAACGCACTTTCATGCCCGATACTACCTATCGGCCCTGGTGTCAGCCTTCGTACACTGGCCATGAAGCCTCGCCGGATTTCTTCTAGCCAGCCAATATCCTTCTGGGTGTTTGCGGGCATCATTGCCTACGCATTGTTCACCGACTTCGCTGCAAGAAACATACGCAGCATGCGCAACGCAGGCCAACGTGACGTCCCAGTCCTCAGTACATGTACAAATCCTAGTCGCCTTTTTTTCACGAATGAATACAGAGTTGAGACGGAGCTGCTTCCATTGCAGGTGTGCATATGGCTCTTCTCCATTAGCTGTATTGTTGTGCGTACTGTGCTCTCTCTCTCTCTCTCTCTCTATGTGCCTCCATGATAAATGGATAATGCCTCAGGCCATCGACATGAACATATGTAAGTTGCGGTCTCCACTCACCTCGCCTCGGCTGAGTAGGAGGTAAGTGTGGATACGATCCCAAATGTCACCTGAACGATCCTGATGATTGCCAAGAGGGCAGAGCACAAGCACGCACTCACCGCAACCGAGATGAACGGACTGGACCAGACCAGGACGGACGGACTGACTGACTGACTGACTGACTGACTCATCTCGCGTCCAATCGCAGTGAAAGTGCCAACACAGATGATCATACTAAGTAGGTAAGGTACAGTAGATAGGTTAGGTTAGGTAAGGTAAGGTAGGTGAAGTTTTGACGAGAGTCGCGATAGGCCAGGTACAGGTAGGTACTATACTATACTTACCTAGGTAGGTACCTTACCTGCCTGACATGTAATGCAGCTCTGTGAATCTTCTTGATCATGATCTTGATCAACAAGTTGTTGCCCTTTTGCTGCATGAGATCCAGAATAGGGGGG
>JH792550.1:81849-100775 GCA_000291705.1 Sphaerulina populicola P02.02b
CGTTCCGTGTGGACCGAGGCTGATGAAGGCTGCTTTTACCTCTTACGAATCGAGAGCCTACATGATTGTTTTAAAGTTTACTACCTTATGTATCTTTTTTACCTTACCTTACCTTTCAGGTATGCTTACAGGTTATAGTTTAAAGGTTACAGGTTAAAGGTTACAGGTTACAGGTACTGGTATAGGTAGACTGAGGTAGACTGAGGTAGGAGGAGGCCCAACACGTGAGCCGCGCATATGTGTACTCTCCATCTAAGCTACCTCCTTCCTATTGGTACATGTCGGTACCGGGCAGCCTAATCTCATCAACTCACAGTGTTGGGCAAATGTTTTCTCCTGTTATTATTAGGTACCTTAGGTACAGTAAGTATATATTGAGATCAGGCATCACTCAATCCTACCGACCTAGGTACATGTACATACCTACCTATCGATAGGCTGACAGTGAGTGGTGGGTGGTTTTGCGTCTTCCGCATTAAGCGCTCTCCCTCTCCCTCTCCCTCTCCCTCTCCCTCTCTCTCTCCCTCTCCCTCTCCCTCTCCCTCTCTGTCTCTCGCTCTCTCTCTCGCTTTCTCTCTCGCTTCGAGGCACGCATAATTTCACCGATTGGGCCAGATAAAGGGGGAAACAAGAACTTGGACCGCGGAAAAGTAAAGTGGTGAGATGACTCTCTCTCTCTCGCGCGCGCGCCAATAACCGCCAAGTTGTCCTCCTTCATCCTCCGGTTGCGAAAGTGGCCAATCCGGCGAATTGTCGTGTTGCGGGCGTGGTGCGTGGGTTGTGAAAGCTGATGTGGTATTTATTGACATGTGCAGGCCCTCAGGGCATGATGATGATGATGATGATGATGATGATGATGGGTATTATCATTATGATTATGAACAGCAGTCACACAGCAGCCGTTCAATGTTGAACAGAGTAGAGTGATGTGGTGACACTCGTAAAGAGGTGTTCTCGCTGTGCAACGCCTCTCGTGCAGAATGCGATGCCGGGTGTCTACAGACAAGCGAGATCTGCTTTGCGGGCAATGGCATCACAAAAATAATACATGTAATCATAAATGTGAGCCTGCCTCCTGAATAATCTGTGATACATTACCTGTCTCCCCCCCCCTCCTCTCTCTCTCACGTGCTGAACCTGCTGGTGGAACCCGGCAACGTTTGTTGGAGTTGGTTCTATTATTCTGTTGCCGCCCTAGGCGGTCTCGCATCGAGGTATACCTACCTTACCTACCTTACCTAGGAGGGATGTGGAAAGGTTCTAAAACAATAGTAATGTGCGGTGAACTGACTCGTGACTTGACCGCTGGTTCAAGTACAACAACAAGTTTTTAGCAAGTGCGTGTGAAAGTGGGCATGGTTTGCCCATTCGTTCAATTTCATCGGCAGTGGTAGGTGGCCGGCAGGGCTGGGAGCCTAGCAGTTGCTAGCAGTTGTCAGTCTGAAAAGCTCGTGACTGTGGTATAGAACTATCGAGCGGTGATGGGTGCTTTGGCTGCCAAGCAGAATGGATTTCCTTGCTTGCCCTGCCTGAGACAAACTACAGGCTACATGTACATTGTATACACTACACTACCTAGGTATACAGCAAGCCGATGGCTCATGGCAACAAACGACTCGGCCGATTGGATTGCGATTGATTTCCCGGGCAATGGTCTAGACCGGGCCATGACTGCACTCCAATGTGATGATTCCACGACCACTTCCACTTTGGTGACAGTTACGCTCGCCTCTCCCACACCGATATACATACAGGTACATAGTCAGTCGGGCACCATGGAGTCATCGGCTTGGGTATGAGTGCCTCTTCACACTCTCCACAGTGCGCCGGTTGGAGGTGACAGGTTCGAATGGATATTGCCCCTTGTCTGGTCCATCACATGTGCTGTACTGTGTACTGTATGGCAGTCAGTGTATGCCTGCTCGATGGATGGTATCGATGATTTCCCAGAGACAGGAGGCCAGAGACAGTTCCATGACCAATTCACAATTCACAATTCACCGTGATTTCTCGATTTCGTGGCAGGCCCGATACGATCCGATCCGGCCCGCCTGCCGCCGTGTCGCGCCTCCCTCCGTCGAGCCGCTGTCATTTTGGATTTTCTCCGATGGATCTCCTCGCTCGCACCCGCCCCCATGGCTGACCTCACGAGCACTGACGACGGTAGGTACCTACTACACTGGTACACACTGCCCAGTGGTGGGCGCAGTGGTCGACTTCGTACCATACCTGACATCTCATGAAACACACGACCGCTGCTCCAGCAGTCCTGCCACCCACCCGCTGAGCGTCCAGGTCACGCGCACGTCTGACTGCAGCGTGGATAAAACTACACTATGGCCGCCGCGACCCCTGCGCAGCCTATGCGGAACGCGCAGCCTCGCCAGCCTCGTCCATCATCATCATCATCAGCCTCCTCCTCTGCCTCTCCCAGTTTGCCAGTCTGCCAGTCCGCCTCCGAACAAGATCTGGTGAGGGATCGCTTCGATCCAGCAGTGAATGCGCATCCATCCATAGAATACCTCCTAGCGCTGGATGCGTCCGTCGTCCCGGCCTGTCAGCCCAACGGAGCGGACACTCTCACGGTGACGGCGCGCAGCAGGCAAACGGCCTCGATCCGGTCCTATCGTCTGCAGCTTGCATAGCTTGCATGCACCACTGCCCAACAGGCCAATCAAGAATCTCCTCCACGCTTGGGCACCGAGAGTAGCTCACTGCAGCAGCAGTGGACAGTGGACAGTGGGCAGTGGGCAGTGGGCAGTGGGCAGTGGTGGTAGTGTGTCTGTCGCTGTGACAGTAGGTACTGTCGCTCTTCGCGTGCGCTCTCCAAGTCTCCATCGGGCCCGTCGTCCCGTCACGCAGCAGCATCCTATTCCTGCTTCGACAGAGAGCGAGAGCAGCAGGACTAGAACTAGTGCCTCCGTCCTACTGCTGCTGCTGCTTGCTTGCTTGCTGCTGCTGTTGTTGTTATTGTTGTTGTCGTTATTGTCTACTACTACCTGACCTGAGTAGTTTCTATACTACATACATCTATTTAGCCTGCGGAGCACGACGACTACAAGGTGATCCCTACGCGTCGCCACCCTCGACCTGCCTTCTTTCAGCATTGATTGTCGCTCGCGCTGCCTACTGCCCACTGCCCACTGCCCACTGCCCACTGCCCACTACTGCCCACTGCCCACTACTGCTCTGCCGCCAGTACTGAGTTGCTCCTGCCGCCGCTCGTTCAAGCCAGACCTCGGACCCTGGCTGCGCTGCCTTCCTCACGACGCGCGCAACTTGCGACACGCAAAGTCCGTTGCCCGACCACTCCTGCCGCCGCTGGAGCAGAGAGCGGAATAAGCTTTGCTGCGCTACACCGCCTCGCCAGAAGCCTCACCTACTAAATGGAATTCCACGCAAACACGTACCACCCACACTCTGCTGCTTTTGTCGACGACGACTCTGCTGTGCTGGATCCTGCCATACTGGATCCTGCAGCCATGCAGAGCCCGAATGCTCCCTCGTTCCGCAAGGACTCTTTTGCCAACAATCCCCATGGCGTGCTCTCTCCCGCCGACTCGCAGTGGGATCAACACTACACCGGCGGTCTGGCCGTCGACAGCAGCGCATCCGCTGGCGCTGCGCATCCTTATCACGATGATGGATCTGCCTTCATGCGGCAGCAACAACAACAGCAACAACCACCACCACCACAACACCACCACCACCACCACCACCATTCGCAATCGGGGTTTCCGGCGCAACCACAGCCGGGACAGTGGCCTTTCGAGAATGCTTCGGGAGACTGCACGCCGACGACTGGCGTCGATTTCATGCCTCCACCGCCCCCGTTCGAGGCGGGGCCGCACTATGTTCACGGCCGCGCAGACAGTGCACATGGCAGCTTCAGTCATGGCCCGCCGCCGCCGCCGCCGCCGCAGCAGCACTTCAATGCACAACATCCGGAACCACACTTCATCCCAGCTCCCCAGGTTCAGACGCCCATGTCGCCCCACTCACATCAAGACTGGATGGGCATGGCGCAGCAGGAAATGGAGAACCGGCCTTTGTCCAAGCGCATGAGGCCGACAAGCCCCCCTCGCGCCCTACTGGACTATCAACGGCGAGATGGAATCCGCAAGAAGAATGGTCGAATCGATATTCCGCAAGAGCGGAATATCCAGACGATCGATGAGCTCATTGAGCAGACTACGGACGAAGACACGCTCAAAGAGCTCAAGCAGCAGAAACGTCTTCTCCGCAACCGCGAAGCAGCGTAAGACTCCACTCGGCAGAGAAACGTCCATGACTCATGCTAACATCACGACAGACTTGCATCGCGGCAGAGGAAGAAGAAGCACACCGAAGACCTTGAGGTCAAGGAAAAGGGTTACACAACGCAAATCGCCATGCTCGAAGCACAGCTGAACGATTTCACTCGTGAGCGTGAAGTCCGTGAGCGAGATCGGCAAGTTGTACACCAACGCCTAGCGGAAGCGCAGCGCATGATCGATAGCATGCAATCCGAGAAGCGAGAATTGATGATGCGTCACAACGAGGAGACTTCGCAGTTGAGGAGGAAGGTGCAGATCCTGACCGAGCAGATCGAAGCGGGTCCCGCACCTGCCATGTCCGCTGCTCCAAGCAGTACCGGCTTCACGGACTTCAACGCGGAAATGGAGGCGCTGAATATGGGTTCACACGACTGGGACAATTTCATTTTTGTGAACGACCTCCAGAACGGCTCCTCCGACGATTTCGCCTTCCATCCCAAGCCGGAGCCGAACAAGACGCCCAACATTGAGACGAAGCCGGTGCCGACTAGTACTCTCCCGAATTCTGCACCGCGCAATACGCCACCCGTCATCGACCAACCTGTCGCATCTGGCTTGCTGTTTATGCTTCTGCTGTGCGGCGCCTGGATCGCGTCGAAACCTCCCGCCTCGCAACCCCACGGTCTGCCCCAGATGCCAGCGGATGTTCGCGCAGCAGCACCTGCTGTGCTCACTAGCCTGCTTTCGGAGGGGAGCTCTCTAGTCGACCCAGACTGTTCGCAGGGAGCGTTGGCAGGGGCTCAAGAGTCGGTGTCTTCGGGCCTTTCTCAGTCTGGCAGACCTAGCAGCCTCGATCGCATGCACAATGCCATGACGGCGTCGACAAAACAGCAGCAGGCTGAACAAGCCTTCTCCCTGACACAGATGCAGTATGCATCGATAGCAAAAGGGCACATGCAAGCGTACAACCAGCATCCAGAGACTGCCCCGCCTCAACGACGCGTCCTCGCGGAGGCATTGGCCAGCCTCGAGCACGATCAAGCTCGCAGTAACAACAAGGCCGAAGTCTACACCAGAAGCCTGCTTTGGAGTCAGATACCAACCGATGTTGTTCGACAGTTTAGGGAGCTGGTTCGCGAGCACAATGACCTCGAGTCCCGACAACAGCAAGCTCGACGGTCAAGCCACGATGTCACGTACAAGACGGATTAACGATGATGATGATGATGATGATGAACAAACATGACGATGAAGCATAGACGACGACGACATATCACACGACACGACATGATGGACGAAGAACCCACTTCACTACTACTATACACGACAGAAGAACCTGGCTCAGAGATTCAAATTCTTGGCTACCGCCTGCTCGATATTGGAGGAAAGGCTGATATCGGGCGGCTATTTTGTATTCACGCGATACCCAACGTTGGACACACTCCATCCATACTTTTGTCCGGCAGTCTACGACGACAAAAATTTCTTTTTTTATTACCTAGCTTTACGAGATCAAGGATGGAAATGAGAGGCTCGGCAACATATACGCCTGGAGCATGGACGCTACCTATGATGAAGATGTATGTGTGAGTGTGTGTGAGAGTGTGTATTTATGGAGAAGATGGTGCTGTACATTATCGCCTGCTATCTTCTTCTTCTTCTTACTCTTTAATTTCGGCTGCCAAATTATGTCTTTGGATTGTACTTGTCTTTCCAGATCCTGTTTTCGCGCACACGAGTTAGCGTCTCACATCTGAGCGGAGCGTGAGCACTAAGAATCAAGATGTGCATGTCTGAAGGTGAAGGTAAACGCCGGCACTAGGCTAAGGTACATAAGATACAGTACCTAGGTAAGGTACCTCCTACTGCCCGCCCCCGTCTTCACTAACAAGCTCCGGAACCGAACAACTATATATACCTATGTACCTAAGCTAAGGGAAGGTAGGTAGTAATAGTCATGAATAAAGTCATAATGCAAGCAGCAGGTAGGTAGGTAGGTAGGTAGGTAGGTACATGTACCTCCTACGACTTTGCCCGCCTGCATCCTGACCTCGGCCGGCAGACTGTTGCAGCTGGAGGCCAGGTAATGGAGGTAAGGTAGGCTCAGACTTGCCAAACGCCGATGAGCGGATGACAATAAAAGATCCGTCGTAATCATGTGCAGTACGGTTACCTTGAGCAGGTTCTTTTTCTTTTTCTTTTTTTTCTTTTTCGTTTCCCCCCCTTCAAGATGATTATTGGGGCGGTGTGTGGAAGTCGCAAAACGCAAGGATCCAATCCATCCATCCGATCGACGGCGGTCTTCCTTTTCTCCTCACCATGGGAAAAGAAAAGTAGGAAATGACAAAGAAAGAGAGAGAGAGAGAAAGAGGGGCAAGGGGGAAGAGAGCGAGAGAGCGAGTGACGGAGAAAGAATATTCTTTTTCTCTTTGTAACATACCAACTTTGCGCGACGCCTTTGGAGCCTTTTGCTTCTGCGAGACGCAAGTACTGCGCCGCTTTGAACTAGAGTTGTTGAGGAAGCTGGTTAGTTCGAATTCTTGTTTGGTTTTGCTTTCCAGCTTTGCGTTATTGTGATTATCCGGATATGATGATGATAGCTTGTTATGCAGCTGACAGGTGCATGAATGCCCAAATTGTGAGGCGTCGGACGACCTTTTCCGCTGCCATGTTGGATGGTTTCTCTTGCAGCTGCTTTGAAATGCAATTGTGCAGCGCGCGGCTGAGGTAGGATTTGAACGAATAGCGGCAGGGCGTGCCCTGGTGGATCACCACCACGACGAAGCGGCTGTTGCGCGAAACCGTGGAATAATAATGATCATAATAATAGTAGTCATCACACAGGAATAGTAAACGGCTGCTTCGAACGTCTGGCCGCTCACGTGGAAGCATCATGGGGCCGTGGAGAGACGGGGAGCCACGTGAGCTGACGCCGATCCAGAGCAGACACACAACTGTAGGACATACGCACCACGTACCTTGTCTTTGCTGCCGCCGAATCCCTCGAGGTAACACCAAGCCGCTTCTTCCATGGCGTCGGTGTCGCCCAGATTGGCTGCCGTTTCGTAGTACTGCCTGGCGGCCACGCTATCCTTTTTCACTCCATATCTGAGTGATAAGTGTCAGCCACAGCGCAACATGTGCTCGGCAAAGAGGAAGATTGTCACACCCATATCGAAAGCAGTTGGCCAGTTCAAAGATGGCTAATACGAGCTCACCCTTGGCTGAACCTCCCTTCTTGAGGCCCGATTGCAACGCTTGCTCTTCGACAGACGCGGAATTCGATGCTGCAAGTGATAGGTAGTGAATGGCCTTTTCAGGCTCTGCAGCAGGCAGACCCCACGCATGACGGAGAGCAAGACCGTACAAGACCTGTGAAAGTGCATTGTTGGCTCCCTTGGGATCGGCGAGCTGGCCAAACATTTCCGTAGAGCGTGTGAGATCTCCTTGCTCGTGTAGTCGTATCGCTTCTTGTATATTCACGTCACTTGTCTTGTCCGATATGCTGGGACTCCTGCTTCGACCGGCGCCGCCAGGTGCTGCGTGTTGTGCCTCGGGGCGGACTTGCTCGTCGCGGAACGGACTGTTCATGGCCAAGATGGTCGCGCGCTTTTCCCATTGTGCCTCACGCTGCTCCTCTCGATCTCTTGCTGCCTGGGCCTCGGCATCGTCCACAATCACCGCAACGGTGCTGGTGGGTCGTGCTGCGATGGCAGCCTGTGGCGCGTCTGGCAGATCCTTGGGCAAGTTACTGCTCGACTCCGCCGAGTGCGCGCGGTCTCGACGAGAGAGATGCAGCCGCTGGGACAGGCGGCGCTCGTCTCGCGGGCGTGTGGGTGGTTGTGGGCTCGAAGTCCAGCCGAGTGTCCGTCGCTTGTCCTTGCCGGTGGTGTCTGGGCGTGTTTGGTCGTCGTCCGGGTGCGTGGGCGGCTCGATCACTTCTTCCGTTTCGGTCGTCGTCCGCAGGAAGGTGAACTCGGGCACCGGCAGTCGTGTCGGCTCGCTTTGCACTGCACTTGTACCCTCCGCCAACTTGTCCTTCTTCTTCAATAGATCTTTCAGACCCGGCATGGCTGGAGAGTGTGTGGGTGGTCAGGTATGGCGAGCGAGGAATTATGACAAGAGGGAGAGCGGAAAGACAGGACATGTACATGTAGCAAGGTAAGGATGACAGCCTACTGGTGGGAACGTGTGAACGTCAAAAGGAATCGCCAGCCAAGGTACAATCGAGCAGCATTCATTGTGCTTCTGCTTGGTGCAGATTAATCTTAATGAAGACATGGCTGGGCTGTGTCCCCGGCTGAGTCGATACCTGTACTACACCACATCTTACTACCTCCTATAATTTGAACACGCTTCGTCTGTTGCACCACTTTGTTACGCATGACACATTTGAACATTGTTAAAACTTCATGCTTTTTCTTCTGCTAGAGCTATATCTGTATCGTAGTCTCGGAGCAATTGGCCATGAGAGGCTTGCTGGCAAACGCGCCGGCTGTAATCGTGTGCTGTGCGGCTTACAGTACACTTCGGACGGCCCCCATCACGAGGTTGCGTCAAGTGAAGCCGACATAGTCTTGCTGTTCTGTGAGCTGATGACTATCGTCTGTGCCCATGGTGATCTCGATATCTGAGTCTTCATCTGTCTCGGCTGCTATGGCCTGTTCTTCCTCGTCGCTGGATACATCGGAACCATCCTCGGAACTCTGCTTCCCTTGCCGCTTGGCAGCCTTTCGCAGCGTATTGGCATGGTCGATATGAGGCAGAGGACATGCACGTTTCTCGCGAGCGGCACAGTGGCCAAGGTTAGTATAGTCAGGACATTCGAAAACGTGACGATTGCCGCATTGGACGCCCTTGCTGCAGTAGCCGAGAGTCGCAAAGGGGCGGCAAACTAGAACGGAAGCAGTGACATGGACATGAGCATATCGGCATGCACTTTTCGTGCAGTTGCCGCGAAGGAAATGGATGCACGCGGGCACACGGTGATAGCTCGGCTCGTGAGACAAATCGCAGCTCTTGCCAGCTTGACAAAAACCAGTCGCAAAGAATTCCTTGCAGATGGCGATTCGGCTTGGGTCGTGGCGATCGTTGCAGGTGGGACCATAAGGACAGTTACCTGCACAGTCTGTCAGCATGTAGCCCGAACACTTACCGGCGTGCCTGGAACAATAGCTTGTGTCAATGGCCTCCGTGCGGTGCGGTGCGGTGCGGCGCCGTGGCATGATGATGGGTGATATGGTACCATGTTTTGTGAACTTGTCGCATTGCTTCGTCGGAGCTCGTGCGGTGGGCCTAATAACGAATATGGTGTAAGCGCTGTTCATCAGCTTGAGCACATGAAGTGGTTCCTGGTACCTGGTCTTATTTTGCGAAGTGGTTGCAGCTCGGATGAGGTTCCCGCTCTTGGTGCGCAAGAACTCAATGTCTGCAATATTCACTTTTCTAGGCGTCTCCTTGTCGGCCGTGGCTGGATCTGCGTTTCTTAGTAGGTTACAGGCATCGAATTCAACGTACCGCTCACCGGAGAGGCGGACAAGCTTGCTGCCATCCAGCTGAAGCTCAAACTTGATGTCGTCAAACTGAAGAACGCGAGCTGCATGAGCATCGGGTTGCGACTCTTGTGCAAGGCCTGTCGACCGGGACGGAGGTGGGTAGGCTGTATTCGGCGGTCGGTGTTGCTGGTATTCTTGCTGTCGTCGTCGCTCGCGCTCGTAGGTCTCCTTAGTCATAAGCTGCGCTCTGTTACCTACGCGAGACCTCACAAATTCGGCCGGAGCCGTGAGTGCGCCCTGGGGCGTCTTCAACTGCGTCTCGTCGTCGAGCAGGATCGGGTGCTCGCTACTGCCGTTAACCAGCGCGTGGTTTGAGATGGTGCGTGGGAACGCAGCGCGCGCGCCATGCGTGTATGGGGCCCATCGGCTGGCGCCACGTCCATGATGTGGACCACCGTGCACAGGATGTTGGTGTGGAATTGGTTGTTGTTTGCGACGGTTGATCTGACCAGCAAGCGCAGCAATCCGCGCCTGCAGGTCTATTTGCGTCTCTTGACTCATTCTGCCCTATTATCAATGCCGTAGAATAATCCGCCGACGTTCGAGTTGGCGAGGCGAGCAGCCTCGGTGCGGCGCGGTTGTATTGGTTTCGGACGTGTCGAATGTCGAAGTTGTTGTAAGTAGAGAAAGAAAGATTGGAAGAAAAGCGCGCTTGGTTTGACGACCCGCTGGTTTAAGTCACGTGACAAGCTCTCTTGGCAAGATGCTTTCACTTTACTTCATTTCACTTCATTTCACTTCGCTTCACTGTACATCAATTCACTGCGCTTCACTGGACTCGAATTTACAACCATTTTTGAACAGCCTATGCAGACTTACTGGTTCTTGAATTAGCCCGCTCTATTTATTAAACTTACACGGTACCTGTAGTGTGGCAACAATGCGCGGTGGCTTGCATTCCCTCATTTCTTGCCCTTTTTGCCAAAATCAAGCTTCGTCTGGCTGTGCTCTCTTTTATGGCCTCGCGGACTAGCTCGCGACGTGCCGGACGAGTCCACAGCGTGGCCCTGATTGTCACCACTGGTGCTGATGGGTGCCTCCAGTCCAGCGGGACCACCTTTGGCTCCAGCTGTTGGCCCCTCGGCATTGTCATCAAATAACTCTTTCCAACTTCCATCGAGGACCTTGGGATCATTGCCGTAGAGACCCACGTGATAAGCCTGCTTCATGGCACCCATGCAGATGTCCCGCCGCTCGTTGAAGTCAAACATGGGTTTGGGGTACAGCTTGAGACCGTCCTGTTCAGCCTTGGAGCCATTACCATCCACTCGAACACCGGCTTTCTTTTGATCTTGGACCGGGGCTTTGTGAGGCTCGTATATGTACTTGTTGGGCAAGTCTTTCAGCTCAGGGATCCACCTTCGGATGTAAAGTCCATTGGCATCCCATTTCTTTCCTAGGAATGGTGAGTGACAGTCTGAAAACACCTCGGGTTGTTGGCATGTCAAGGCTTACCAAAGGCGATAGGTGAGTAGCAGCGGAAGAATTGTGAGAAGAATGCGGTACATGATAACCACTGCCAATTACCAATGTTACAGGCTGCCTCATGATCAATCAGCAGTTCCTCGAAGACCTAAGCCATGTATTAGCGGGCACCTCGCACGAAGTATCACTCTGCGAAATAGCCTACCTCGGCTCCACTAATACCGAGGACTAGAAGTTAGTACTGTCTCGAAAATCTCATCGAGGCCGTCCTGGCTGACACTGTACGTACCGTTCCCAACTAATGTAGCAGCCACCTCTCGTGAGGAAGCACGCTACAGAATGCCGTGCAAGATGGTGTATCCAACCGGTTGATCTGAGTGCTCGCATATGTGCATCAATCCATGGAAAACCTGTGGTCCCATGGGACCATCGCTGGAACCATTCCTCTTTCTCTTCGTCGTCTATTTCATGCTCTGCCGTTATCCGCTTGGTGTCCATGTCCACCTTGGAGGGTAAGTGCCAGGGTATGAAGCGACAGTGAGCATTCCCGAGCGTCTGCCCATACTGCCATCCTGCGATGTGTTAGTGCATCAGCCATCGCCATATGGTCAT
Organism: Sphaerulina populicola P02.02b; assembly: GCA_000291705.1. Lineage (NCBI taxonomy): Eukaryota > Fungi > Ascomycota > Dothideomycetes > Mycosphaerellales > Mycosphaerellaceae > Sphaerulina > Sphaerulina populicola. The sequence continues at coordinate 93,698 of JH792550.1, forward strand.
CAATCGTCGGATTAGATGCTGTGAAGAGTTCTGCCAATGCAGACTTACCGCCGTGTGCCTGGGCTGCGAAGTACCTTACATCATAGACATCGGTCAGCGACTGTCTCAGGCACGTCGTGGGGTGTGGTCAGTTGTTTCTTACATATCGCGGAAGAGCAGTTGGCCAGTGAGGCTCTCCGGTGGTGCAGATGTGGGCTTCTTCTCCTTCTTGCGTTTCTCCACGATCCCAGCAACTCTGTGGTAAAAGTACCGACAGCTCAAAGCTCCAAAGTGTAGATACGGTGATGTCAAGAACGTGGATTGTGGCTCAAATGCCGCCGGGCTTGTCTTCGGCTTTTCGAATGTGGAAGTGTACTCCTCGTCTTGCAGAATCTTCTCCAGAGCTTCAAGAATTACAGTTTCGCCGCCCTTGTGTGGCGAGGTCGCTGGAGCCATTCCTAGTTCCTCCAATGTAGGAGGTGAGAAGTCTCCTTTCGGTCCAGCTATACCGGAACTGAAAGTGACCGCGTCTTTCTCTCGATGCTTCGCGTTGATGTCCGGCACGGCTTCTTGCTCCTCCTGCTCGATGTCCAGTGTCATGTCTCCTGGATCGGGCAAGCTGGTGGGCGTTTCGACTGGCTGCTCTATATCACCAATTTTTGCCCCAGCATGCTGCAATTGGGTCATGCTCATTGTTGGTTTGCCACCATTGGCTTTGACGATCGCATCAGGATCATACAGAGTCCTTCCTCCCTTCACAATCACTTCGACTCCAGCTTCACCAGCCACACGCACGACCTGCTCATCTCGCTCACGAGCGTACGCATCGGTGTCTTTTTCGAAGACGAGATGCGTGATGTTCCACTAAAAGCAGTAGGACGAAGGTAAGCGTCTTCCCTTGGAGAGCGTGGATGTTTCATGTTTCGGGGGATACGCCTGTTCCTGAGCTGGCCTGTATGTACTTCACTCACCTTCTTGAAGAGTTTGGGGAGTAAAGTCACAGCGGGTTCGCGCAGAACGAACAGTTTACTCTTCTTATTGAGCTTCGTAATGCTCCTGGAAACATCCTATAACGATTATAGAGGTAGTAAGCAGGATAGTGAGGGGGATGGACTTACATTCTGGCAATCAATCAAGAATTGCCATCGATTCACACCCACTCTTGCTCGATAAACATAGTGGCTGTCCCAACACCAGATGGGATATAGCACTTCGGGTTGGAGATGGAGAGCTGCTTTCAAGGCTGGCGAATCATGCAGACGCAAGTCGGTCCGAAACTGCGGTCATCTTAGCTAGGAGGTAGTTCTACTAGGAGGTATTATAGGGGAGGTAGCAATCACCCACCCAGTATAAAATGCGAGGCTTGGACATAATTCATTGGGACTCTCGGGATATACATGTACCTCCTATCGATACACTGGGCAACAGTCGTCTTCTGACTTGGCGCCGTTCGGGAGATGGTGACGTATTATATACTGTTGTATCCCGTGGGTTGCTCGGGCGACGCTTGACACGAGAACCAAAAACAGTTTGTAGGTAGAACTACTGTACCTGACTCGTTCACCCTGCCCACGCGAGCTCTACAAGGACTCGCAACGCACGACTCTGCACTTTGGGGGCCATTTTCTGGTAGAAGTCACCAGAGGCTTCGGTATGATACTGAGTGTTGTTGGTGTCAGTTGCAGTGCCACGACTTCTTCTTGCAGCTACATAACCTCTAGACATCCCGGCTAGAATCGGGGCGTCGACGCGTCGGCGCACAATGCCATTCACGTTGGACGCGTCGAGCCTCAGGCAAAGTCACTGCTGCCTGCACGCGCACTCCCACTTCCACTACATTCAGGTAGGGCAAGCACGAAGGAGGTTCATGCCCGTAGACGCGGAATGCACTGACTGCGGCACGGCGACACTGCTCTCGACCGCTCGTCACCTCAGCCTTCAATTCCGTCATCATGGCCGTTGACACTCCTCCTGGTCGCGCACATCATCATGCACGCGTTCTCGCGGCAGCAATCGCGATGGCGAGCACTTCAGCCCAGCTCAGTGCCAAATACAACGAAATCCTACACAACCCCGACAAGCTGTATTGTGTCATCGAAAAGCACGACACGACCTGCGACCTCGCCGATCCCAACGAAGACGCCTTGTGAGCACTCGATTCCGCACGCCCGCCACGGGTTGGACACAATTGCTGACATCGCGGACAGTCTGTGGATCAACTGCCTCGTCAGAACGAGACTGAAGAAGCTCTACGCGGCATATCGTGGCCTCAGCGCGGACCACGAAGACGCCATCCTCATGATTGGCGACATGGCCATTCCTGAGACCGGCCAGGTCTGCGACCTTCCTCCCCCGACGAATCGCATCTTGCTCGTCAAAGCCACCAAGCCGGAGCCTTCAAGCTCGCATATCACTTCAAGCGCCAGCCCTCAGACTGCTCGACCGCCGCTCCAGCCCGTCAGTCGCCAGTTCAGTGCTATGCCTGAGAAGTCGGCTGATGAGACAGCTGTGAAGTGGGAACGTGGCCTGTCGGCTGTCACAGAAGCACGACCACAACCAGCACAGAGGTCAAGCCTCCCATTGGCAGCTACACATAGTCTGTCTGCATCCCCCCAACTGGAATCCGAGGTATTACGAAGCGTGTCGCAGCCATCAGGAATATCAACCGCGCAAACATCGCCTCTACCCAAGCCGAAGCAGGAGATGAACGAGGAGCCTGTGTCCATGCCCGAGCAAGAGTACCTGCCACAAGCACAAGAAAACCTTTTCTCTGCCTCCCAGGATGACCATGAACTAGACTGTGCTGAACGAGGCGTACCTCTCGCACAGCTTGCTAATGAGGAGACACCAGAGCGTCTCGAGGTTGGTGTCTCGATTGGACTGAAGGTATTATCAGAACTCGAGTCGGCCATGAAAAAGCTCGGCGCCAACGAAGACGCTATAGCCTATCTCAATCTCATCGACCGAACTCGCAAGGAGGCAGTCCAAACACGCACTGTTGTCGGCGTGGTTGGTAATACAGGGGCAGGTAAAAGCAGCGTCATTAATGCTCTACTGGACGAAGAACGGCTCGTGCCGACCAATTGCATGCGCGCGTGTACGGCAGTCGTGACTGAGCTGTCGTACAACCACTCCAGTAACGAGGCAGCCAAATATCGCGCCGAAATCGAGTTTATCAAGCCCGAAGAGTGGCGCAAGGAACTCAATGTCCTATTCAAAGGTATTTCTCCAACACCCTCCCGCCAGATCTCTTGATGATGCTGCTTACACTCGCCGATCTACAGAAGTATTTGACGACGAAGGGCGTATCAGCAAAGAAATCTCGAATCCGGACTCGGAGGCAGGCGTGGCTTACGCCAAGATGCGGTCGGTTTACAACAAGAAGACGCGCGAAATGCTCTCCAACAGCTCCGTTACGACTCTGATGAACGACAAGAAAGTGAGATCCGTACTAGGCACGACCCGCAAGATCAACGCCCGCGATCCGTCAACTTTCTATAAAAGCCTGCAGAAGATAATCGACTCAAAGGAGAAGGGTCAAGAGAAACTCGACAAGAACGGCAACATCAATCACCAAGCAAAGCGCGAGTTCGAGCACTGGCCCTTGATCAAAGTCGTGAAAATCTACTTGAAGGCCCCTGCACTTTCTACTGGCGCCGTAATTGTCGATCTGCCTGGTGTCCATGACAGCAATGCTGCTCGGGCTGCTGTCGCAGAGGGCTACATGAAGCAATGTACCGGCCTATGGATTGTCGCTCCTATCAACAGAGCTGTTGACGACAAAGCCGCTAAGACTCTACTTGGCGACACCTTCGTAAGTTTCACGGGCTCGGGTCATCAAATGTATCTCGAACGAGACCCACTACAACGTGATTGGCAGTGGCGCTTGTACTAATGAACTCGTAGAAGCGGCAACTCAAGTTCGATGGAACATACTCGGCCGTCTCATTCATCTGCTCGAAGACTGACGACATTTCTCGCACAGAGGTGAGTGGAGCAAGCGATGGAAGATTCCGTCTTGTGCCTGTGAGCACGGCTTTTCTTGTTGAGAAGTATGCTAATGTGACCCATAGGCCGCCGACAGCCTTCAACTGGGTGATCAAATGACAGAGCTTGATGCCAGACTGAATCTTATCGACGAGGAACGACGCATGGTCAAACGGAAGAAAAGAGAGGCCGAGGATAACCTCGAGGACCAAGAAGCTGTTTACGACGATTTGGATGGGAGCCTCGACGTCTGGGAAGAGCTGATGAGCCAGCTAGGGAACGGCAAGACAGTCTTCGCCCCGCAACAAGACCGGAGCAGAAAGAGGAAATTGTCTAGTTCATCACCACCACCTCGAAAGCGAGCTCACAGGGCGGTCGATTCCGATGACGATATAGGGGAGGCTGTGGAGACTGCGTCAGACCCCGAGAGGCAAGCACTCACCGAGGAAGATATTGCTAAAAAGCTTGGCGAGTTGAAGCAGCTGAAGAAGGACGCTCGGACCGCCAAGAACGACGCTAAAGCACGAATCGGCAACGTCGGCCACGAGCTGAACCGTCTCGACAAAGAGGAAGCCGAGATCGAAGCGAAGAAGAGTGCGATCTGTATTGCCGGACGCAATGAGTATTCACGCGGCGCTATTCGACTGGATTTCGCAAAAGGCATAAAAGAGCTCGACGAGGAAGAGGCCCAAGATTCCGATGACTTCAATCCCGAAGAAGACCTTCGCGACTATGACGAAGTTGCTCGAAGTCTGCCTGTCTTCTGCGTCAGCAGTCGTGCATATCAGAAACTCTCTGGTCGCATGAAGAAAGACAGTGCCGTGCCTGGCTTCACGCAGCTGTCTGAGACAGAGATCCCGCAGCTTCAGGCGCACGCCAAAAAGCTCACGGTCAAAGGTCGCCAAGCAAACTGTCGTCGCTTTCTCAACTCCCTCAAGCAGCTCATGCTTTCGTTGGCTCTGTGGTCTTCTGATGATGGTACTGGAAGCAACTTGACATTGCAACAGAGAGATGTGGAAAAGACTTTCCTTTCTCGAAAGCTCAAGGAGCTCGAAGTGCACTTGAATAAGGTGGTGGAGACCACGCTGAGCGATTTAGCCGAAGAGATGAGCGAGCTGCTGCTGGCCAAGCTGATGGGCTCGGCGGTCGACGCTGCAGTCAAGGCGGCAGGGCCAAAGGCTGAGAGTTGGGGCATGCCGAAGCCTAACGGCGGTCTGCATTGGAGCACGTACCGAGCCACCGTCCGTCGCAACGGAAATTATACGGGTTCGAGTGGCCCTCGCGACTTCAATGCTGAGTTGGCTGAGCCCATCTACAAACACCTCGCATCGGCATGGGAGAAGACCTTCCAGAGAAGACTTCCTAGTATCCTGCAGTCGTTCAAGAGATCTGCTACCAGTGTCGTCAAGCAATTTCACACAGCTGTCGAGACAAGAACGCGGGAGAGAGGTACAGGAGCAGCCCGTCTCAACCTCTTGGCCCAGCAGCTGGACCAATACTCCGCCACTTTTGGCGATCTCTGTTCCAAGGCCGTCACGAGCTTGAACGAGGGCCAGAGAGACATCAACCGCGAATTCGTTCCTGCCATCGCAGTGGCCATGGAACCGGCGTACAATGAAGCTTCCGAGGAGCATGGTACTGGCTCGTTCAAGCGCATGAAAGGCCGCGTGAACGATCACGTCACCACCTCCAAGCAGCAGATGTTTCACTCTGCAGCAGAGCAGGTCCGTCGCAGCTTGCTCAAACTTTGTAGCACCATCAAGGAATCCATGCTCTCCAAGGCGGATGAAGTGTATCTCGCCATGCAGCGAGATTATACATCCGTCCTGAGCGGCGTCAATGTCGGGGACATCCAGTTGTCACGCGAGGAGCGTGCCGCTCGACGCGAGGTCGATCAGCTCATCACGGCGGCTGACGAGCACTTTGCAGAGGTAATGCAGGGTGAGCTGGACGAGCTCAAAGACAAGCTCGATGCACAGACGCCCACTGTCGAGAAGGATCAGGATGTTGCCGATGATCTCATGGATGTCGACGAGTTCGAGGATGTCGACAGCGAGAGCGATGCTGAGGACGACGAAGGTTCTGATGGCGCAGAATCCACTCAACTCGAGGCACAAGCGATGGGAGGCGCGACCCCCAAGCAGACGATACCTGGCACTGATTTCGAGACTGAGTACCCAGTCCTTGCCAGCTACCGAGACCGAAGACGGAATGCCTGCCGCAACGTCACGAGGTTCTGGTTCAAGGGTGACGAGGCCGCAGCCCAAGGATTCCTTACCCAAGACCTGATGCAAGACGTGCTCACCACGTCAGAACCTGCGCACGATCTCGCCCGGTTTGCCTTGAACCAGCCGGACGGGACTGTTGCGATACCCGCCCTCGCGGAGGCCGTTGCCTGGCGCCTCCTCAATCCGGTCAATGGCCGACCGAAGACGACGAACGTTACTGGTAGAGATTGTTTGCGAGCTTGGAAGCCAGCACCGGGACAGCAGTTGGAGGAGCCGAGGAGCGCGCAGGTACAGGAGATGTTACGACAGCGTTTCGGTTTTGTCTATACGAGTAGCTTTTACAAAGTGGTTAGTGCCGGGTTTATGGAGGAGGATGCGAGCGACTTGCTTGCCTAGCAATCTTGAACACAGCAGCAAGAGGGAGCGGAGGCAAGCCTTGGCCTAGGCCTATCGCGCAACCAAAGGCGTCGACGACGAGAGTCAGGCAGCCAGTCGCCGCCGCCGGGAGCACCGAAGAAGCTATAGAGACCTCCTACGGCCGTTTGATAGTCTATCCGTACCTTGAAAATTGCCTAAGAGGGATCAGTTGCCGGCTTTTAGGTACAGAATACCTACTGTAGGAAGTGTAGTAAGGACGCTGTAAGGTAGATTGATGATAGCCTGCAAGCAGCGAAATAAGACGATCGAAATTCCGTCTTTCTCTATAGGCTGGACCTACATAGGGGTGGAAGGACTGTGTAAGGTACATAGATACCTACATGTATCTATTTTGGACTGTCCTGTATATAGAAGGTAAGGTAGGAGGTAGAGGTACAGTAAGATGCAGGAACAATCGGCGGGTCTAGAATCTTGGCATTCGACACGAGGCTAAATATAGGAAAAAT
>JH792550.1:101005-117210 GCA_000291705.1 Sphaerulina populicola P02.02b
ACTTACTTTTCGTTTTCCTTTTTTTTTGTTTGTCTTATACTTGTTGCTAGGGAGGTCAAATTGGTCTACAGTATACCTACTACCGTATATACATACATATAGTACCTCCGGAGTTTGTGAGATTTGCGGCATCTTTCCGGCTCGACTTGTTTTTTTTTTTTACAAGTATAGACATCGCTAAGGTAGGTAGGTACTGTACTGTACTGTACAGTACTGCATGCATGTACTGCTTGGGTGATAAGCGCCGTAGATACTGTAGATAGATAGGAGGTAGTAGATACTAGATATCGAGTACGGCAATCAATCAATCAATAGGTACGCTTAACGGTCAGGGGGTGCGCTTTTTAGCCCTAAGTAAGGGGTTCGGTGTACATGTATCTAGGATAAGCCCGCCTGCGGCCTGCAAATCGTAGTAGGAATCTCCTGGAGGTAAGTGCCACGGATAACCGTTGTTGGTTCACAATCATAGGTACATATACGTTGTACGATCAAAAACGAAAGGGATCGGATAGTGGATACTATTAATCCCCGGCGGCACAATCATGTATGTAGGAGGTACAACCTTATGCTTTTTTAATTGTACAACGGTAGGAGGTAGGAAGTTCACCCGGAATACGAGCACCACTGCTTGGTTCCTTTTTTTTTTGTTGCTTTTTTATTTTGCGTCGGAGATAACACTGTGTGTGATACAGATAGGAGGCAGTCAGATACAGATACAGATATACATGTAGGAGGTAGAGATAGATCATGGTCCATGGATTCATCGTGGTCTCGGCCGGTCGCAAAACTCAAAAATATATGCTCCATCCTCGGATCCTCTGGGGCTAAATCTGTTTCTCAGTTGGAGCTCTCTCTTCCTCTTTCTCTCTCTCTCTGGCTCTCTGGCTCTCTGGCTCTCTCTCTCTCGCCGCTCGCGCGGGCAATTAGAGACTAGAATAGAATTTCAGGACTGGACTTTTCCTGGTGGTTCTGGTCGTAGGAGGTAGTTCACCAGAGGCGGTATGCCCATGTTGATTTTGTACCCAGTGCCACAGGACAGGCCATGTGAGGTAGTATGTAGTATCGTTTGCGCGCTAGGAGGTAGTTCCATTGTCGGCGGAGCAGCGCTGAGAGAGAGAGTGTGTGTGTACTGGGAGAGAGAGAGAGAGTACACACACACTCTACACACTCTCTCTCTCTCTCTCTCTTCTTCTCCTTCTCCTTCTCCTTCTCCTTCTTCCTCTCCTTCTTCTGCTTCTTCTACTCCTCCTCTTCTTGCACTATGACCTCTCCACGAGCTCGCGGCAGTGAGTGACCAGCGCTGCCATGATGCACGGTGCATGTCATGGACAAGGACACGTCCATGTACCCATAGAAGAAGAAGAAGAAGAAGTAAGGCACCAAGAGTCCGAGAAGCACTTCGCCTGGGTAGACGCATCAAGCTATAAGTACATGGACCACCACCGTAGCACTACGGAAGACGAGCAGCGTCAGCGTCAGCAACAACAACAACAACAACAACAACAACAACAACAAATCCGAGCACGATCACAGACCCCATCACCACGCCAATGGCAGGAAGTGCCCGTCTCCTATCGACCACGAGAGTGGCTCGACTACTCGGAAGAAGTATTGCCTGCTCGCACATTGACGCCACCACAACATGTACCACCGTTTCGACAGTTTCAGCGACAGTTGGCTCTGCCTATCCAGCCTCTTCGACCGTGGAAGCGGCCTGTCGCACTCGCAACTACTCCTAGTCTGCAGCAGTACGAAGCGCATGCGAGCCATATCAATCCCGCATTGCTCTATCCACAACTGAGTCCCTACCATGGGGAACAACCCACCAGTACGGTGCTGCTAGACGAGCCTCGACAGCATCTGAGATCCGTCAGCCAGCCGAACACGCCGAGCTTTATGGCGATTCGTACTCACTCTGCGGAACCAGATGAGTACTCATTGACAGCACCGGCATTCCCGCCCGCGAGGATCACACCACATCGCAGTTTGGCAGCCACCACAGAAGCGCCCTTCACCGACGATGAAGAGTTCCATCTGTTTGTGCAGGCCACTGCAGGACTAGGACCCGAGCAACATCTGCGCGGCTCTCCAACAACCGTACCTTCTTCCGACCACCAAGGCCCGAGACGAGACACCATGCAGTATAGTAATAATCATAATAGTAGACAACAACAACAGTGGGATCTTCCATCTTCTCTCGTCTCTCCCATCCACACAGAACAAACTACCACCACTCTCCGCGCCCTGCAACACCTCGCACAAATGCCCCAACAACAAGCCACCACCACCACCACCACCTTCACTCTTCCTCGCCGACCAACCCCGCACCGAGTGGTGACGGACCCGATCCACGCCTCCGACGGCGGCCTCGATCTGTGGATGGAGCCTCCGAGTGCAGACCACGAAGACGCCGTGAGTCCTCTCGAAGAGGACGAATTGCCCGGATATGCCGAGAGTCAGGCACAAGCGCAGGCGGTGCAGGCCGAAGGGGCGAGGAGGAGAGCGCAAGAGTTGGCGAGAAGATGGCAGCAGGCTCATGAATGATGGAAATCATGAAACAGAACAAAGAAAGCGTTTCACGTGGAGTGGAGTGGAGTGGAGGGGAGTGGAGTGGAGTGGAGTGGAGTGGAGTTGGGGGAGGTGGGATGAAGAGAGAAAGAACCAAGGAAAGAAAGAATGGGAAGGAAGAAATGTGTATATGAATACCTACAAGTAAGGTAGGTACCTACCTGACTTACCCACTGGTGTGCCACCTAAGGTATGCATGGATATCAAAATCTCCGTGTACCTACATACCTACCTCATGCAGGGGATATGCAGATTGTCCTGGCGATTGTACCTCCTCTCGAATGAAGAGCAGATGAAGCAAATCATACTGTATAGGTATGGAATGAGAGACCAGCAGCGACAGCGACAGCATCAGCATATATATATACCTCTTACGAACTCATAGCCGAAAGAAAGAAAAAAAGCAAGAAAAAAACGATTGGCTTCAAATTCCAGCAGTCGGTTCTTTCTTTTCTCCAAGCTTCGAAGTTCTACCTATATCTGGGCTAGTGATCATCAATCAGGTGAAGAAAGACGTCTTGGATCTCTTTTCCCCGCTACTCTTCTCGCTCCTGGTAAAGGCAGCAGGTCTCCCTCGTTTCTTCTTCGCCGTGCTCGCTTGCGACAAGGGCGGTGCGCTTTTTCTCTCCGGCGTCGGCGAACGCTGCTGGACAATCTCCTTGATGGTCTGCCGCGAGAGACACCCATCGATATGCTCGTTGAACTTCCTCTCGTCCACCACTTGCGGCAGAGAGCAAATGGGACAGTTCCATTGCTCAATCCGCTTCTTCGGCGGCCTGGCTTCTGCTTCCTTCTGAGATTCTGCTTCAACAAGTGCACGCCAAGCGAAGCCGTTTCCGTAGCGAGTACAGTCGTTCCCCACGCCGATGCCTTTGGATTGTAGGAATGTCTTGGCATCGTCCGGAGGCGGGTCTTTTGACGCCCTCTCCGCATACTCTTGGGAGAGCTGTTCGAGATCGCGGAATTCCTGCTGGCGTTCTTCACGTGCCGCATCCTCAAACTCGGCATCGGGCCATTTCTGCCAGCCGTCTTCGTCAAGCTGAACTCCAGACTTACTGTCCTGCGGAGGGCTGAGAGTATTGAGTTGTTGTCGCGCCCGACCGAAGAAATCCAGATCGGCCTTTTTCATTGACACGAGATGTGTACAGCGCAGGCCCATCAGTCGGAGCTTCATTCCCGGATACTCCTTCTCCAGTTTCTGCAACATGGGAAGACTGTAGCTGTACAGCTCATCGGCGGTGAAGACTGCTTTGGGCGGTTGTACTTGCCTTGTGAAGACTTCGTACGTATGCAGCTTGACCTTTAGACAGAGCGTTCGTCCCTTGAACTCGGTTCGCTTGAGATCCTCTTCGAGTGATTCCGCGGTACGCCTTAGCTTGTCGCGGAGCTCGTGAGGGTCGGACATGTCGTGAAACGTGCTTTCCGTGCCCACGCTTCTGCGAGCATGCTCTTCGGCCGGCTTGACATCAGTTCGTCCAAGACCAAGATACACGCCCATCAAGAATTCAAACGCCTTCTCGCCAAAGAGTCGATTAATGTATTGGCGATGGGAGTATATGTCGCCACATGTCTTGACCCCAATGGCATCCAGTTCTCGTTCTAGCACGCGTCCAATGCCGTTTACCTTGCGCGTTGGCAGGTCCCGCATGAAGCTCAATATTATGGTCCTCTCCGAGGGAAGTTTGAATTGTCCGTTCGGCTTGTTCTTGTTGCTGCAAATCTTTGCCAGCTTGGCATTGGCTGCAATGCCACCCGAGATTGTAATTTTGGTCTCTTGGAACACCTGTTCTCGCATCTGGCTAACAGCATCTTCTGGGTCCATGTTGTGATCTTGGCAATATTTCGTAATGTTCAAATAGGCCTCGTCGATCGATGCACTCTCGAAGCGTGGGTCGTAGTGCTCGAGAACAGCGCGAACTTGCCTGGCTTTGGCAGTGTACTTCTCAAAATTGAGTGGGACATGAATGAGCTGGGGGCACAGCTTGTCGGCCACGAAGCCTGCAGGAAGACAGAAACAGTGATTAGCAGGATACAAGCACGCGTGAAGCCGGACTTGCACGTACCTGCCATGCCACTTCTACAGCCATACTTTCTGGCCTCGTAGTTGCAGGTGGTGAGCACGCTGAGACACCAAAAGAGGTCCGATGTCAGCAGATGTCGTGGACTTGCCAAGCTATGAAGCTGAAGGCAGGGTGGAAAGCGTCAGAGCTTACCCTTTGCCAACCGCGAAGGGCACGTTCTTGAGGTCGGGATTGTCCAGCTCCTCGACGGCGGCGTAGAAGGCGTCGCAATCAATGTGCACGAGGATCTGCGACAGATCGCGCTTGCACTCGAGCTCTGCGATGTAGTCGTCCGCCCTTTTCATCTCTTTCTTCAGGCCGCCCTGGGCCTCGATGCGCTGCAGCTCGCGCTTCTTGGCCAGGAGGCTATTGATCTTGAGCGTGAGCGTCTTGTCCCGGTTCTCCTCGTTGGCGAAGTACTTGCTGCCTTTGCTGGCCTGGTAGATGATTTCCGACACCGCTGTCTGGTCCACGCCATCCTGGCCCGACTTGGTGAGCGACGGCCCCAACAGCGAGTATTTCAAAGTGTCGTGCTCATGCTGCTGCTGCTTTCCCTCTTCTGCGCGGTGGCACTCCTCGGTCATTGTGACATGTCTCTCGTCCAAGCATGGACACGGACATGCGTACGGATTTATGAATGGCGTTTGTTGTTGTTGTTGTGGTCCCAGACATGCTCCAGCATACCATCCATGATACAGGTATAGGTACCTTGAAGGATGTAAGTAGGATGGAGGATGGAGAGAGACGCGAAGTTCCATGCGCGGGTGTGACGTGACGGCCCGGGCAGTGACGCGATGTCGGCCTGGATCCCCTGTCACCGATTGTTTGTGCGCTTATGCTGTGCTAAATGTGCTTTGACAACCAGATCCAGAACCGCGTTTCACTAGATTGGGACCGTTACGACTACCTCCTCCTACCTACCTACGCTCCTACACGAAGGCCCCTATTGTGAAGACGTTGGCTCTTGTGCCTGGGCCGCCAGTACCACATCCCAGTCCACGTTCAACCTCCACGACAACGACGACGACGACCTCGACTCCCCCCCCCTCCCGACCATCACCACACCGCCTCCTACATGTCACCGCCGACGCACGCACTGGGCTAGAAGGCGCCGACGCGGCAACGCTTCAGCCCACTTCGTGCGGGTGGAGGAGTGAATGGCAGCGAGCGATGGTGGTCATCTACAATGTCGACCGACCGTACTAACCGCCCACTCAAGCCCACACTTGCTTCCACCAGGACTGCTGCCTCTAGGACTCCTCTAACCCCACGCATTGCTGGCGGTGCCGGGACTACGACAGCAGCAACACCCGCACCCGCGAGACCTACTGCGCCCCGAGTTGCAGCGCGAGCGCCGTTGCTATCACCACGGATCAGGGCACAGGAAAACACCCCAGCAAAGGATACTGCCCGAATTGGCAACATCACGCCACGGTCGTCCGCGAGAAAGTCGAAAATCGGAACGGACAGTGGGTCCACCTCTCCTGCGAATGACGATGCCCCGAGTGATGCCAGGTCGCGAAACGCAGCAGGACATGGTGATGCGGCAGCGGGAAGAAACAGCACAGTCAGTGGTTTGAGTCTAGGACCAAGTCTTGGTGTGCCGAGCAGGACGCGAGCGAGTAAGCCGAGTAGTGTTGCGAGTGACAATAGACTGCGGGTTGGTCGTTCACCTCCACTGGCACGCTCCCCAGGCGTCGCAGACTCTAGACAGTCTGGTGACAGCGATAGCTTTGAGAAACGCTTCTTTCATGCTAGTGACGCGAAGAAGCAGGAGCTTCCGCCCAAGAGACCAGAGCCGAAGAAAAAGCCGAGCTTTTTCTATGCAGATGGCCATCAGGATCAGAAGTCCAACCCACCGAAACCGTCCTCACCAGTGCTGTCTGCTGTGGGTGAGAAGCGTTCGCCTGGGATTTTCTTCAAGGCAGAATCAAATCCTCTAAAGAGTCCCACAATGCTCTCTCCCGCATTCAATCAATCCTCTGTCAGTCTGTCGTACTTTCCGCCCACGGGGGCTCTCTCTCCATTGAGGTCACCATCGCCTAGCAAGGAAAACATACATTTATCTTATAGGAAGGGTGCATCTCAAATTTTTGGGATGCGGTCAACGCCGAGACCGCAACCATCCACTCCCGATGTCAACTCTGCGCCTATGTTCCAGGAGCCACGACATCCGGGTACACTAATGATGCACCGCAAGTCATCGAGCCTATCTTCCATCAATTCTGGCAACGAAAAATTGCGGCGGCGATCCAACACAGCGCTCGAAGTATCAGTACCAAGTTCGACATTGACCCAAGAAATTCTTCCGACTACCATGTCCCAGATGACAAGTCCAGTCATCGGAATGCCATCGAAGGATACATCCTGGGCACCGTCAGCTGTCGTTGGCTCTCCTTCAGAGTCGGCGTTGAGTCCTACCAAGACTGTGGCGCAACTAGCAGCCGATGCTCGACGCGAGCGCAAGGTGCTTGATCTCGAGATATCCAACAGTTCACTGCTAGCGATCAATTCTAGTTTGGAGAGGGAATTGCGTAGACAAAAGGCAGAATTGAAGCGTTTTCGGCGACTTTCCCGTGCCGGTCGCTTGTCGTCGGCAACACATAAACTACCACGAAGTGTCTCTGGCGAACTTGAGACTCTCGGTGAGGAGGACGATGACGAAGATGTGCATGGCATGCCACCTGGCTGTGACGAGGACGACGAGAGCGAGTCAGAAGAAGAAGAGGACAGCCTGATCAGTAGCAGCGAAACACGTTCACCTGCCGCAACAAGTGAACGCCTTGCCAAGGACGAGAAGCGTTTGAAGGTTGACCTCGAACGGCATCGAGAGTTACTGGTACAGAGCCAAGCAATGAATCTGAGCTTGAAACGATGCATGTATGCGACAGATGAAATGATCCGTGATGGGAGAAAGGCTCTGGAATACCATGTCCGAGTTTCCGACGTCAAGCTTGGAGGGCGCATCTTGGACCAGGAGGAGGAGGATGATGATGATGATGAAATGCAGGATCTTACCATTGACGATGAAGTGGATGAGATCCACGAGGATGGTGTAGAGAATGCTAAAGGATTGCTCGACGTGTGGCGAGGCGTTGGTCGGCCGACGTTCGAAGGCAGCGAAGGCTCCGGGCGTGATTCAGGCATTGAAGTCGACAAGTCCTACGGGTTTGTGTCGGCCAGATACTCCAACGCATCGAATACGACTGCAGATTCTGGACGACCGCCCGAGGATGTGAGCTAGAAGCTGGCATACGAGACGTACCCGAATCTGGCCCTTGCACGTGCAAGCAAGACCCAGAGCAGTAGCAGCACCGCGTAAGAGTAAGACGCCAGGCACTATTGCTCCGCTGCACGCCGAGACGAGGGAGCATTCGCATAGCTTGCCGCCATCGAGGGAGGCTTGGAGCGCCTCGCGAATGGATGCCTCGTTGCTGAGAATGTGTCAGCTATGCCGGCAAATCGCATCTCCCTCTCGTTTGCCAAGGAGCCCATCGGTGGCAGCTCTGAGCACAGAGGGTTGGCGGTGGTTCCTGATGATCATGTTTGACTTTTGGCCTGTGCGCAGCTGGTACCTGCATCGTTGCTTTCAAGCTTGATTTGTTGTACATATGTTTGCGTGATGATACCCACCCATATCGCTTCGGTTTCTTTTGTTCGGCGACCATGAGGCGTTGGTGTCTGCGATACCCATAATGCTGCGTTCGTTGTGTGTGTGAGAGAGAGAGAGAGAGAAGTTCTGTGATATAGACTCCACTCCAATCGAAACCGTCCACTTTTGTCCGCAGGATCAATCAACTGAAGGAAGAATGTCTCAGTCGAACCAGAGATGGAGCCATGTCTGGCACGAGCCACTTGGCAGACCCAAAGAGGCAGACGTCCACCTCATGTTTCGGCGCCGTCCCGCCGTCCCGAGGAGCTCGGCTTCGATCTCGACCAGCTTCACGCTCCGTCACTGACGCACACGCTATCAACTTCTACACAGATCTGAACATTGCGGCCACAAGCGTCTCCTTTCCCTGGGGGGACAGCGTAGCGCAGCATCTGGAGAGGGGAAGGGGTTCGAATAGGATAGTGTCCGCCCCAGCAGAGAGAGAGAGAGAGAGAGAGAATAAGTATAGCATGCGGTCCTCTGTGTTCTGCGCTCTCTTTCGCACATTTGTGCCCTGAGAACGACAGTCTTCGCCATTGCATCGAGCATACAGCACTTATCTCATCAGACTCCCTCCGGTGGCCTTCTCCCTAGACAAAGCATAGCAGCAACTATGGGCTTTCCACCTCCCGCCCGACGCGGGAAATTTAACAAGAATTTGTACATCGCACTCAGTGCCCCGGCAATCGCATTCTTCACGGCCAAGCTCGTATACAACATATATAAAGTCACCACGTCCGATGGAATCCCCCAGAGACCACCGGTATTGAAGGCACCTTCGACCAAGCTCCTGACTGCAGAACAATACGATCAGATACCTTATCCGCCTGATGCCCTTCCAGGAGGCCGCAACGTCTCAACGCCACATGGCAACATTCGAGTCTACGAATGGGGGCCCGAAGATGGACGCAAGGTGCTGTTCGTGCATGGCATTAGCACTCCGTGTATCGCGCTTTCACGAGTGGCTGGCAAACTGGCTAAAAGAGGCTGCAGAGTCATGCTGTTTGATCTTCCTGGCAGAGGCTACTCCGACTGTCCCGACACCAATCTGTATCCCCAGGATATCACCCTCTTTTCGAGCTGTATCCTTGCTGTCGTCTCTAGCTCCCGACTCCCCTGGACGGCCAGTGGTTTCACTCTGGCAGGCTACAGTCTTGGAGGAGGAATTGCCGCGGCCTTCACAGCATACTACCCTGATTTGGTAGAAAGCCTTGTTCTGATTGCCCCTGGAGGTCTCCTTCGACCGACCCGATTGAGTCTCGGCAGCAAAATTCTCTACTCGGGTCTCCTCGCAGACAAGATTGTGAACTATTTCGTCGGCCTTCGCCTACGAGTGAGCACACCGAAGCCCAAACCCACCACCAAGCCTCTCCGCTCCAGAATCCAAGATCTCAAAAAGTTCGACTGGACCCAAGTGCCTCACAGTTCCAAACGCAGAATCAGCGTCACAGCCGCGCTCCACGCCGAAACGGGCGACTCGGATGACGAACACGATGACAATGTGGACCCTCACGCCCCGGGCCAAGACAGTCTCTCACCCATTTTCGACGACCGACCCAACATTTCCCCCGCAACCGCAGTCGCCTGGCAAGTCGAGACTCACCCCGGCTTCATCCCCGCCTTTGTCTCCTGCGTCAAGTATGCCCCGATCCACGACGGCCACGCACACTGGAAACTGATCGGTCAGCGCTGCGATGCCGCCCGAGCACATCACATTCGACATGATCACAAACGACCTCACAATCGCAAACACTCTGTCGCCGACTCGGACAGTTCCTCTTCCACCAATTCAACAACCACATGTCCCTTGTCCTCCGACGCGGCGGGTGTCGCGCGAATCGGCCTCGACGAGGGAAAAGTCCTCCTCTTGCTCGGTCTCAAAGACGTCATCATCATGCCCGAAGAAACCTGTCACGATGCCACCGAGGCCCTGGGAAGGGAGAATTGCGAAGTGGTGAAAATCAGTGGCGGACATGATCTCGTCTTGTCGAATGTGGAAGCGTGCGTGCAAGCTATGATGGGGTTTTGGTTACGGGGGGGAAGAGGGTTGCAGACGAATTGAAAAAAGAACCCAAAAAAAGGGGGAAAATAAAAATTCGAAAGAATAGAACGTTATTATCCTTATCTATGCTATACTATGCTATGTATGTATGCTATGATGGATGGATGGATGGATTCAAACTGGGCGTATAACATAATACAATGTAGGCGGCGCAAGTTACTTATATACACACCCACCCACCCACCTACCTACCTACCTTAGACTGATATTGGTTTTTAGGCGGATTCCTATTAGATAGATAGATAGATAGGATAGGAGGAGGAGGAACTCTGTATTTGTATTATTGTTCAGGTACCTAGGTATTATAATGATTTCGCCTTTTCTCCGGACCCTCAAGGCTAAAGGTACAAAAACTGACCATTATTATTACTATTATTATTATTAATCAGTTAGTTAGTCGGTTAGTCAGTCAGTCAGTCAGTCAGTCAGTCAGTCAGTCAGTCAGTCAGTCAGTCAGTCAGTCAGTTAGTTAGTTAGTCAGTCAGTCAGTCAGTCAATATAATGTCTTGGCACACATGTCTTTCTTCATAGGCACTAAAGGCTTTGATGTATAGGCTATAGCTTTGGCCAGCCTGCGCTTCTCGGGCTATAATATAGTTGCGATCGAATACTAGGTATAATAGATAGATACTCTTCTCTACTCTGCTTACGAATGCTTTAGCGCCAAAACTCGATTGGGCGAACCCTTCTAACATTAGGTACTCTACAGTGCCGATGAAATCTCTGTCGTTTTCTTCATATGTCTATCAATAGTAGATAAGTCTGTCGATTCTTCATGCTCTATGTATAGACCCTTGCCAACTCCTCGCTAATAGTGCTTCAAATCAACGCATACCTTACCACAGGAGGTAAGTACTATCGCCGTCTTCCAGGCGACGATTCAGCATCGCTTTCCACATCTTCTTCGTCGCTCGTGCTCTCGTCCCAGCCCTCTGCCTCCAATTTCGCGCTGCGAATGCCCCAGCTCATCAGAAATCCGATGAACGAAATGCCCCCAAAGATGCCGAACGCCATTGCCTCTCCTTTCGGCTGCACGTGAGTAGCAGCAGTAAAGAGAGCACCACTGATAAACGGTCCGATTGCACGCCCACCAGCGCTGAGAGTTTGGGCAAGACCATTGAGTGCGCCCAGAACGGCATGAGAACGCGCGCTGTTCGTGATGAGCAGTAATGCGCTGGTGAGGCCGCCTACAGAGGCTACTGTCTTGATGAGAAGGACTACGCCCAGCTCGATCCAGAGCCATATTTTACCCATCTGAGTCGGGTCATGCGTGCCATTTTGACCATCTTTGTAGCCGACCCACGGCATCAGCACAAAGGCGAGCACGAAACCTGCTAGTCCTGCTCGGTAGGTGACTTTGTTGCCCATCTTTTCGCGCAGCTTTCCGAAGATGCCGATTTGGAACAGGATCGTGACAAGGCCAGCAAAGGCCAAACTTGTTCCAATCTCTTCTGGTGAGAGATTGCGGCCAGTAGGTGGCTTCGCCTCTGAAAAGATTGGGTAGAGGGAGTTGAAGCTCACGTTGCCGAGCTGGAAAATCAAGTATGAGGCCAGCAGCAGTATGGTATCGCGGTTGAGCACGTCTTTGCGGTCTAGCTCTTCATGATCCTGATGGAACAGTGCCGTGGTTTCATCATCTTCATCTCCATCGTCATCGTCATCGTGTTCGTTGTCGCTGTCGTCTGGTGCGGCGGTGCCGTTCGTTTGGCTGTAGGAGGAACTCTTAGAAGCTCCGTTCTGTCGATTAAGATACGTCGGCCTCGTTGCAGATGTGAACTGCCACAGCCATGCGAAGAGACTCCCAATCTTTTTCTTGATTGGAAGCTCTTCCGCCGTGTCCAGAGACTCCTGTAAGAAGATAGCTGTCAGGACGAAGTCTATCATTAGTACGCCAGCGGAGAAGAGATTTGGTAGCAAGTATGGATACGGATTGGGCTGGCCTGGCTTGAAGGGATGCTCTCGCATGACAAGCAAGCCGCCCAACAGAGGCCCAGTGATGCCTCCCAGGCCGTAAATGACAGGCAGATAGGTGAAGGCACGACTCTGATTCGAGCGATCAGTGATTTCGCCCAGACAAGTGCTGATGACGCCTTGGTTGCCATTGACCAAGCCCATCAGCAACTGAATCAGGACAGCATGCCACAGTCTCCGGGAGAAACCAAAAGCGAGGAAGCACACTGCAGTCAGCAGGGTGCCGGTCAAGACAATGGGTTTTCTGCCCACTCTATCAGACAGCCAGCCCCACAAGAAGTTTGTCGCGAACTGTGCCAGGGCAAACGAAGAAGCGATCAGGCCGACATACAGGCCAATGTCAGCCTCGTCGACTTCAGGAAATGTCGAGGCCATGTCTGGCAGGTATGGCGATATGCTGTTCAGGGCGGTCTGTTCGGCGAGCGCGATGACGGCCAGGATGGCGAGCTGGCCGGTCGGCAACGGTGTCTCGTCATCACTGTGCGAGTCGGAGTCGGAGTCGTGGGAGAGCTGGTCGCTCGAGGGCGGCGGCGGGGGACGGCGGGGTTTCATGTCCTTGGTCAAAGGTCGTCGTCCCGCATTCCTCGGCGGAGCGGTGGGAAAGGTGTGATAGTGGTAGGATGAAGTTCGGTGGTGGAGGGATGGCTTTCGCGCCTGCGCCCTGCGATCCGACGCTGACGGCATGCTTGGCTTGGCCGCTTCACGTTCAAGTGGTGGTTATCGCTGGAAGATGTTCGGCCACATTGGGTATGTTGATCAACACGAACACGAACAGCAACATGGAACGTGACATTCGAAATGCTATGTACCGGACGGAGGTAGCAAAAGAAATTCACTGCTGACGATGACGCAGGCGGCTACCTACCTCCTACATATGGACTTGGAAATTTCGAGGCCCGGCCGATCCACTCACTTGATCTTCTCCCATGCGCTTGAGTTCCTCGGTCGGCTTCACCCAGTCTTTCGTTGCGTCCTGGTGCATTGCAGTCCCCAGCCGCTCCAGACACCAATCGAGCAGACTTTCGACTTCTGCACGGCTCTCGGACTGCAAAGATGCCAATTCCTCTCCCCGATGACCACCACCACCGCTGCCAGCGCACTTCTCAATGCGATCCAGAAAGTCTCTGGCCCGTTGCTGACGGGGCACTTTCTGCCCGGCTTCCTCGCCTGGCCTATCTGTCGGGGCTCCCCAGAACCTCGTGAAGCCTTCCCAGTCGCTCACGTTGGAGTACCATGCACGTGCATTATCGTAATCGCCCTCGATACGATGCAGAATGCCATGCACATACATGCTTTCATAGGCGGGCGGCGCCTGCATGTGTCGGACCAGGAAATGTGCTGATGCTAAGTCCTGGTTGAGTAGATGCATCAGAGCTTCGAGTGCAGGGTGCAGGTATTGCGAGGCGATACTATCACTTAGTGAGGCATCGTACGCCTTGCCTGGGTTGAACACGGGTGCCGGGAACGACTTGAGGCGAGCCAAAAGGCGCTCCAAGGGGATTGCAGGTGAAGCTGCATGGATCGAGGCCATTTCTTTCTTGAAAACTGTTGATTTCTATGAGCCGTCCGTCACTCTGTAAGAGGTTGTCGATACATGTAGTCTAGAAAGCATTGGACAATCGTCAATGTGGTTTGACGACTACATACAAGGTACATAGGTAGTCGTGGACGTCATGAGTGTTGGTTGCCCACCTGCATGAAAGAGAACCACAATGTTGGAACGAAGCATGGTCTGCAGCTGTCTTTTTGTAATTACACTCCTCGTGAGTCGTGTTGTTTAGGTATACAGGTAGTGCCCTCTCGAGGGTGAAAGCAACCAGCAGATTTCATTTCTTACCAGGTAGGTACAATCTCGCTAACCTCGCTAGCCGGCTTGGCTATTCGGCCAGGAAGATGTTCTCTACTACCTCCTCTTGCTCTCCATTGATCGCGCCATCACTCTCAGCCCGTAGCCCCAATGTGGACGACACTTGGTGCAATCCTCGCGATTGTCCTCGTCACAGTCCACCAACTAGGACAAGCTCCGGAGGGACTGAAGCCGAAAGTGTTCGTCTTGGGGCTGTCGAAGACTGGCACCACCTCGATTGGCGATGCTCTGGAGCGACTGGGATACAGACGCTTAGGATGGAGAGACATTCGCAGTCGACATAGCTGTCACACGTGGGCGAATGGCGAGCTGTCTGCGCTGGAGGATCTCACCCGATACTACGACGCATTTGAAGATTTGCCTTGGCCGATGGTCTACAGAGAGATGGCCGAGCGCTTCCCGAGCTCCAAGTTCGTGCTGAGCTTGAGAAAAGATGAAGACACATGGTTGCGAAGCATGGACAAGCACATGGGACGCGGCGAGTGGATGCCATATGCACACTTCTTCGGCGCGACCCAGTTCCAGGGCAATGAGGAGACTATACGCCAGTCGTATCGGAATCACACGCAACGCGTCAGGGAATACTTCCAGGACCAACCAGAGCGGTACATGGAGATGATTATTGATGACGGCGACAGGAATTGGGATGTGCTCTGTCGAGTTGCGCAATGCCCCGGAGGCAAGGTCCCTACGATCAGCTTCCCCAAGTCGAATCCTGCTTCGGCATGGGATATGGGCCTCTTGCAGAATACCATCAGCTTCTGCCGGGGATGGACCATTACCCGAATGGAAGAAATTCTAGCCAAGTACTATTACGAGCGAGATTCCAAGGAGGTCAAGGCATTACTTGGAACATTATGGAAATGTTATGACTTTGTGGAGCGAGCATATACTGAGGTCGAATTCAAGATTGTGGCATGGTTTTTACCCCCTTTGACCACATATTCGAACAGACATGTCTCATGACAGATTGGACACCACCAGCAGCAGTAGCAGGAGGAGGTACCTCCTAGAGGTATATAATAAGAAGAAAAAAAGATGAATGCCCGTATCTGCAGAGTCACTTTAGCTCTGCACTTGATTGCGTTACCTCCTATTGTAACGCTCGCGCCAGAAATGATCTGCGGGACAACATTGAACCTACCTCCGCGGTTCCGAAAGTCTGTGTTCTTGGCATAAATCCATCAACTCAACCAGGGGGGTATACTATCTTTCTAGACTAGTTATTCATTATATACACTATAGAAATCGACTATAACACCCGTATTGTAATACTTACACTCTATTCTATCGCTAGATATATATTTGACTATATTGCGACCGTTGTACTAGGAGTAACTACTACTAGTACCTAAACTCTTATATAGAGGGCTAAATCAAGGGTAAAATCACATTTATTTATAGATATACTCGACTATATTGATCCAAAGCCTCGGTATAGTACTCCTCGACGTATAGAACCTAGATTTAGGACTAGTTTGCGGATTAGACAAGATATAAGAGAGAAATAGAAATAGTAAAGTCAACCCTAAGCAGCTAACTATACTATAGATTCAATCCGTAATAGTTTACTTAGACAACTACTTTAGAACCTTAGACTATAGTAGGTATATAATATACTCTAGGGCAAAGTATATTACCTAGTAGACCCGGTAGATAAACGTCTAATCCGAAGAAAGAGAGCCCTAAACAAGATTACTCTAGCTAAGTTAGATTTAGATAATAGAGAACGATATATTAACTAAGTACTCGCTCTTAAAGTAGAGGAGGTTAAGCTTATCTTCTATAACGAGACTCTACTCGATTTTAGGGGCTATAGAGGAAAGAATTATATCTTAGTACCTATAGGGGTTAATATCTATTTAGACTACTTTAACCCCCGATTTTTAAGAATATAGTAGGTAGCTATTTCTTTAGAACTTCGTCTATAACGTAGAGTAGTTGTTTAGAAGCCTGAATTAGATAATATAACTATTAAGTTAGTAGTAGATCTAGCTAAAGTCTAGTCTAATATAAATTCTTAAA